>PVIW01005467.1:0-106273 GCA_004026585.1 Noctilio leporinus
GAATACAAGGAATAGGCCTTCAGTGGTCAAGGGAACGGGGTAGGGGGGAGGGAGAGGTAGAGGCAAAGATGGGGAGCAGCTTAGACAAGAACCTAGTATAAAGGAACCATGGACATGGACAACAGGTGGGATTGACTTTGGGGGGAATGGGTGGGTGGGTGGGGGGACAGAGGGGAGCAAAAAGGGGATGGATGTAATATAACAACAATAAAATTAAACAAAAAAAATATTTTTGATTAAAAAATTAAAAAATGAATGCCCTATAAGACATAACAAATTAAAAGTTAGTTAACAAAAAATGCATAACATACACACACAGCCACTTTCCTTCAAGTCTTCAAAGTCTCAGAACTTAATGCTGATTGGATTATTCTTCCATATTTATAAATGCTGCTAAAATATCTCTTGAATTGAATTCTGGACTATAAAAACTGTGTTATCACAGGGGTTAAGATGTATTTCAAAATAAAAGTTTCAAAATTTGAGTAAGAATATATAGGGACATAGTATGAAAATGTTCTGCTTCTTAGCCAGTAGAAGAAAAGGAGGATTTAATAACAGATTTCAACTATTTTCCATGCATGTTTTCTATGCGTAATAGACTATGAAACTTTTAAGATATTAAGTTAAATACCATTTTTTGGGTAATTACCTTTGTTTTTAATCTGTAACCAGTAGGTAGAAATTTTCAGGCATCACATATGGGCAAAGTTACAAACCTTAAGATAAATTTTGTGCCACTGTCCTTAAAATGTCAGGTATTTCCTATATCTTAGGAATCAGAAAACCTGTTTGCATGGATTCTATGAGTATAAGATCCTGGACTCAATATATACGAATTTGTGTAAAAGCAAATATCAAACTGGTAATTTCAGATATACATGAGACACCCTATGGTTATAAACTTGAAGATTGAATCTTTAAATGTTATACTTATACAGTTTTAATGATCTGCCTTAGGAGTGCTATTTTATCTTGGAGGTGAACTAGAACTACCTAAGGAAAGTTGCCTTCTTTTGCAAGAGTGATTAGGGTCCATGTTATGCCACTTCCAACTAAGAATTTTTCTGATAGAAGTGTCTATTGAGGATGAAAGTCACCAGTGGAAGCAGATATCCCCGAACTGCCATCTTCTATCCTTGCCTTTCAAATCAGCAAATCAGAACACTTCTCCTGAGCAGGTTGAGCTAGCTCAAATAAGTTCAGACATAGACTGATCCTGCAGATCATGACCCTAATTTTTATAGTCACTTTGGAAAGAATGGACTCTTCCTGAATTTGACTGAACAACTTTTTTTTTTTCATTTAACTGCTTTGAAAGCTACTTCTGTGAATAGCACATTTCCACAATAGAAATTCAAGGTTCTTTTCTATCTCAATGCTGTCAGCCCAAATGACTTCAAGCAGTTTCAGTTCTGCCATCTGTAAGAGATGAATTTGTTCAATCAAGTTAAATCACTGTACCAGCTCAGTCACTGCACCAGAAAATACTCTAGTTTTATCTAACTGTTCTTGCTCCAAGGTTAAATTAATGTCTGGAGTTTCACATTTTGCTCCAAACAAGTCACTCATCACTTATATATTTGTAGTAAGATATTTGTAAAAACTAATTTAGCTAATTTAAAAAGTTACAAAGCATGAAATATGTTTGGCTTCTACTATAAACTGTTTCAAGAGTTATTTTTATTATTTTATTATTATTCAAGATTTATTTTTAACAGAAAGAAGTAATATCTTCTGCATTTTATCAGTTAAATTTTAACCTACACTATATCTTTGGATACAGTGTCTTTTACCTTATTAACACATGTACACACACACATAACATACACATAGAGGCTCATATTCAAAAGCCTAAATTTCAACTCACTTTTAAAATTTCCTGATCTTCTATGCCCTAGTTACCTTGCAACAAATATTTTTTACATATTTGATTTTCTGTATTTATTTTCTTTTCTCACCTCCAACTACCTTCATCTGTCTTCAACCCTTACATAAAAATAAGAGCTCGTTTCACTTTTTAAATTAGATCTTTCTAAGCATTTCCTGAAGTTACTTATATGATAATTATTTATCAAAACACTGATAAAAGAAAGGAAGGCATGTTTTAAAATCATAAAATGTGGTATTTAACTTAGCTATTAGAAAATAATCTTTCACACCTCAGAGTGTGCAATGTACAATAGCAGCTATGGTGCATTCTCAAGGCCCTCATAGTCCAGATAACTCTAGCACCTCATGTACATTCTTGTCTCCTTTGCACATGCTCCTCCCACTAGCTGCAATAAAGCTTTTCTTCTCCCTTGGTTCCCTTGATTTATTCCTAAAGAAGTTTCTGTTCCCAGTTTAGAAACTGTCGCCTTCTGCTTAGACTCCACATACCAGTAAAGCATCAATACCATCTGATTTCATAGCAACCTTCTCACAGAACTAAGTATAAGCATGAGGTTTAGCTTTTCTTCATTCTTCTTCTTTCTATTTGGATATCTATTTTATTACTTTTTTCATTATTATTGAAATATTAATGTTTTTAAATTAAATTCTTTTTATTGTAGGAGAAATATATATCCATTGTGCAAACTTTAGAAATTCATCTCAAAAGTGAACTTGCAACTGGAATATGCAGGGATAGACATAAACTGAAATATTATAAAAGGTAGGTATTTTTATCATTTTGAGATTGCAAAACTAACTCCATGTATTAAGTGATTTGGACTTTGGAACACTCCAATGAGGTGGCTAGGTTAGGCAGTGTGATCTAAACTGAGACACAAGGATTATGAGATTTGCACCAGTTATCATATTGCTTTACAGGAATATTTTGTTAATCTCAATAAATGCCCCCTGTATTTTCCATCTGAGACTGCGCACACAAGAAAGGATGGAATGAGTTTGACTAGTCTGTGGATGAGAGTTTCATTCCAGTTTTACATATGAGAAAATTATGATGTAGAGAAACTTAACTGCATAGCTAATGAAAGAATCAATAGTACAATTCTAGTTTTCACATACAAATTCCTGAATTATTTATATTAATTCCTAAGTAATGTAATAAAAAACTTTTGGTACCTTGACTGGAAAGTAGCAAGTGTTCACTTACTATTATCAATTATCTTTAGTTTTTCTTATTTTAAAAAGTGAAAGAGACTTTGTAGTATTCTTGAAATTCTTGATAAGTTTGACATTATATCAAAATTAAAAGTTACCCCAGATATGCTTATGTTTATAGATACAATAGAAATATTTAAGGACAAAGATAAATAAAACATTATGATGCCCAGATTGGCTTTAAAATACTCTAAGAAAATCAGACAACAACAAGTGAAGGAGGTTAGAGAAACAAAAAAATGGCACAATGTAAGTTTTGACCTGAAAATGATTACTTGGAGGTTCATTAATATTTCTCTCTACTCTGTATAAACCTATATATACTAGAACCACTTATATATATTATCAAGGTACATAATAAATTACATGTGTTAACATTTGAAATAGAAGAAAAGAGGAAGTTACTGTACAATATTTGCATGTAAATGCACAGAATACTTCTGATAGAACTACCAGAAACCAATAAGATGAGTTTTCTCCTGAGAGGAGTACTGGGCGGCTGGGAACTGGGCATGAGTGGGAGGCTATGCATTTTGACAAATAAAATATTTGGAACCATGTAAACATTTTACTGGCTTTAAAAAGTTAAAACTATAGTTTCTGATAAAACTAGTGTAGGGAATTATTTGATTGAGTGAGGTGCTCATGAAAGTCTGTTTCTTAAGGTCATAGGGATATTGAACTTAAGTAGAAAACATAGATGTCAAGATGCAGATTGGGCTGACAACTTTCTTTATGATTGTAGAACACAGAAATGTTTGAAAATTGTTGCTTAGTTATTTAATAGATCTTTAAATGTTTTAAGAATATTTTGTAGATATAAGGTATTCAATTAATTAAATAATGCTCCTACTAACATATACCTTATAACTGAGTGGGTGAAAATGTTATTTTTAATCAAAAAACATAAAAGGAAATCCATAATTATAATGTTACTGCTACATTACAAATGATATTCTCAGAGAAAATTGTAATGAAGAGGGAGAGCTAGTGAAGATTTCACTGGGGAAATTACATTTGGTTTCATTAGAATTAGGTAAAAATTGGGGGGAAGAGTGTTCAATAACTAATAAAAAAGCAAGATTAGAAAGCAGATGGAAAGAAAATAATGCAGAGCCTTTTAAATTGGGCTATGGATTATCTGTTTTCTTAAATGTAGAATAAATACCTAAAGAGGTTTTAGGAACTAACTGATATTGCCAGATGTGCATTATACCACTCGAATGGTAAGAAGCTCAGATCTGTTTGAGATGTAAGAAGGTTACAACCAAACATGTTAGAATGCATAAAGGTAAATATAGTAGATTTGAAGTAGATTGGGAGGTAAAATCAGTAAGCTCTAGTGATGAACTGACAGGGTTAAAAACTTAGAGGTAGGTGGCAATGACAGTGACCCTGTTTTATGGCTTGACAGTTGGGTAGATGGAGGTGGCCTGTTACTAGGCTAGAAGAGGAACATCTTTCGGGTGGGAAAAGCTCAGGTTTATAAGTAGTTTTTGAGATTGTTAACATCAGTTTGAGTGTCTTGGTATCAAACAAAATAGCCGATGCTTAACACTAGGAACATATCCAACAGCAAAGAATGTTCCTACTCTTTTTTTCATTTCTGTGGGAGCACTAGATTGTTTCATTACTGTCTGGCAGGGACCTTTCTCTTCATTTAGAGTTATGTGATATAAAAACAAGCTCAGTGCACAGAAGGAAAGATTCAGAATAGGAAAATTATCTCTCATATGGCAGGGTAGTGAATACTGTTAAAAAATGAGAAACATTATCACCTTTATCAGAAAACGACACACAAAATGCCTCAAATTCCCACTGTCAGTTAACCTGTTTGTTCAATGTCATTAGCAATTATCATTTACTAAGCAATTCTTGTTGTTCATTTGGAGCATTTCTTTAGCCCTTTAGAAGTCAATTTTGAATCAGCATGTCACTTTGCCCCAGTAGGCACCATGGAAACAAGGATAGGCAGGCTAAAAGATTTTTTTAAAAACTACATCTAAACCTAATTTTATATATATATAAAATTTCTTTAAACTGAGACAGTCTGCTGGCTATTTTCTAAGTAATTCTATAAAGATAGCTTCATTTTAAATGATTTTAACTCCAAAAAGTTCATGTAAAATTTTGTGGTGATAATTTAACATTAATATTTGGATTGGATCTAGTCTCAGATTAATTTTTGACTATGTTTAACTTCTTAAATGATAGAAATTTCAAGTTATTTGCACACTTCTTATTGCAGTATCTGCTCAGATTTTTATGTGATAAAGGGTGCACAAAGAAAAAAATGATAGAGAAGTTTCAGTGTCAGTGAGTCCTGAGCTAAATGGCAGAAATTTAATAACAATGTTTTTATTTTGCAGACCCCAAGAAATGAACTGTCTCAGGACTAAGTTGGAAGTTCCATACTCAAGACAATCCCACTTAAACACTGCTGGATAGCATAGTTAAGTCCTAACTCACTATCTTAAAAAGAAAAAGAGGTCTAATTTTATAAATGCTCAATAAATATTGACATGAACTATGAAAGGACATTATTCTTCAGACTTAGAAAACTATGTCAGTAATTTGAAAATACTGAACTTATATAGTGATTTCTATGTGTTTTCAAGTACATTTATATTACAAATGAAAAGTACATTTAACCTGAGATCTGCCCTATCTGATATGTGTCTCCTTCTCAGTAAGAGGATGGAAACATTGAATATCAAGACCAGGTATCTCTGGCCAATTTCATATAATACTAGAACAATGAAAGATAATATTAATTTTTTAAAAGATGTTATTTTTTATTTCCAGAGAGAGGGAAAGGGAGAGAGGCAGAGAGGGAGAGAAACATCAGTATATGGTTGCCTTTCACCTTCCACTCGCTACAGATCTGGCTGGAGATCTGCCTTGCAACCTGGTTATGTGTCCTGGCTAGGAATTGAACCAGCGACCTTTGGGTTCACAGGCTAGCACCTATCCACTGCACCACCAGCCAGGGCTAGATAATATTAATTTTAGTTAACCTTCCAGCATGCTTCTCTTGGCTAATACTAGATAATCATGAATGTTTCATCTTAGATTCTCCCCTTTTAGGAATATACCTCTAAGCACACACAGAGTTGAGTACAGCTGTTATAGAACATGTGATTCTGTATAATAACTGCCTGTGTTTTTACTCTTTTCCTCATTTATGACTATTATAATATTTAGGCAAAAAGCTTATTTCTTCCCATTCAAAATATGGCTCAATATTAAGGGTTATTTGTTAAATTCTAAATACAAAGCTTACTTTCTAAATTCTCTATTATAGGTACACAATAGATTAAAGATCTTATGTTGTAAGATGCAGCCATGTAATTATTTCTTGGCAAAAATATATCTAAGTAACATTTTCTGTTTCTGAGCTGAATCTGCCAATACCCACTTTCCCTCCCCTGTAATGATCACCATGGGAAACATATATTAAAATAAGACTATTCATTAATCTAGGTTCCTAAGTAAACATATACAATAAGGCATAAATTACTTTTTTTGTTAGCTACTAATATTTTGGGTTTAATTTGTTTACCACAGCTTCTTTTCACCTACTCAAAGTAATATAGTTGTCCTGAGAACCTATATACATATTTGATTTACAATGTGTAAAAAATATGAATTGCATGAACAAATGAACATTTATCTCTTCCTCAGCTGAAACTCCAAATGTCACTAACTTTGAAAATGGATATTCATATTGCCATGTTCTCATGGATCAAAGTAAGCATCATTTTCATTAATAATCTTCATAATTCACTACACAAGATGCTTATCAATGTCAAGAACCTTGAAGGATCTGAGATGTTACCCTGCTGACAAGCTAATGACTTAGGCTGCTACACTTTTATGGATGCTGGCTGAACACAGGAGACTCCTGGGACAGAGACAAAGGACTTCAGTAATCACAGAAGGCAGCATGCACTTCATGTTTGCCACGGTCCTTCCCATTTACTCTCCCATTCCCGCAGAGTGATTCAAAGTGCCTCAGTGGTTGCTGGACAAAAGTAATGAATCTGCATCACAGTTGAGGAGTCCTGAGCTAATGGTTAAGAACAAGCTAATTTTTTTAATGGATGCAACAAATCTTGAATGTTGCTCTGGTCAACAAACAAATCCATCTTCTGCTTTGAAGAAAGACATCAGGTAGGACACATGAAAAGAGAAACCAAGATGCATATTATGGAGTCAATATTGAAGATACAGCCTGGAACAGGAGTTGTGAAAATACCTCTTCAGAGAAGACATGCAGAAAGACAAGGGCTGTATAGGAAATTATCTCCCAGAAATTGAGAAAACAGATAGGAAGCTGAGCTTTTTTCCTAGAGATTGGAAACTATGGGTCCCCACTGAAAATTATTTTTCATTCTCATCCAATTACTTGACAATTATTTATTAAAATGCTTTTATAGAACAAGTAGAGGATTTGGTGGTTAACACATGTTTAACTGTTCAATGTATTTCTTTCATAAATGATATCTATAGAAGAAAGTTTTAGAATTTTGAATGTTTCAGATTGAGAATAGTTCAAGATAGGCAAGATTGAGAAAGTAATAAAACAGCAATAAAATCAACAATAATACCTAATGCTTTTTGATACTTTTTGGATCCCAGATGTCATTAAAAGGATTATACTACTTGAAAATAACAGTTTAATGAAGACTGTGCTATTGTTATGTATGTTTTGTTTATAATGGTTTAAAAGTTGATTAAGGGCTGGAATTAGAATGAAGTAAGTAAGGCAAAATCAGCAAAAAGAGGATAGATCCTATCTTTAGTTAAATATTTGATATTTTGTTCATATTGGATAATTGATCTTGGCATTATTCTATTAGGTATCAAAGAATACTAAATATATTTTTGTGGAAGCTTACTTATTTAGATTCTGACAAAGGAGGGATTTGGTGAACATCCTACTAATAATTATTCATTTTATCCTTAGGTTATGTATAATAACCTAATATGGGTTTTGGGGAAGACCTCAAAAGTAAAATATGTACTTAAGAACACTAACTGGCCTGGGCTGGTGGGACGGTAGATAAGGCGCTGGCCTGTGAACTTGAAGGTTGCTGGTTCAATTTCCACCCAGGGAACATAACCAGGTTGCAAGCCAGGTCTCCAGCCGGGTCTGTAGCTGGAGGCAGGTGAAAGGCAGCCGTACACTGATGTCTCTTTCCCTCTCTGCCTCTCTCCCTTCCCATCTCTCTAAAAATAATAAATAAAAAAGAAAGTACACTAACTGTATTTTAATTTCTACTTTATAGTGAATCTTATGGGACCCATATGCTTACATATATATTTATTTTTTCCTATACAAGAACAGAAATTAGTGCAGAAAGAAAGCATCCAAGTGGTTTAGAAAGCTCCTTGGCAGACAATAGGATAATGATGATGCTCAAAATTTACTGGGTATTTTACCGTATTTATTAACAAAGTACCTTGGAAAATTACTTACATATTCAAGAGGCCTAATATCCCCACTGGTTTCACAATGTACCAGGGTGGACCTCTCCTCCCAAGATGTAAGGGGACACTTTTTTCTAACAGCAGTTGATGCTTAGACTTGGGAAGTTAATGTCAGATAAATGCTGCCTCTAATTCTATAAGGGAAAAACAATAAATAAAAGAACTTTGGGAAAAGGCTTATGTCATTTAAAATATCCTCTGCATTTCAAGGTTACTTATTTTCCTAACAACCTTTTCTACTTTAATCCAGGTCTAGCTCAATCCTCTTCAGATTGGAGGCAGTCCAGGAAGATGGAGCAGGGGAACAGCTGAGGCTGGAGATGCTGGAGGAAAAGCAGAGGTCCGTTCAAGGGCAGGTATAAAAACAGAGCATAAGACGGCTATATCATATCTTCTTTCTTTTATAACTTTATTTATTTGAGAATTCTCTTTTTTTCATGGTAAATCTACTTAAACATTTTTCAATTTTGTTATCTATTCAAAAAAAAAAAAAAAAAAAACCAGCTCTTAATTTTAGTATCTTTTCTCTTGTCTATTTATTTTTGTCCTCATCTTTATCTCCTTCCTGCTGCTAATATTTTCAGTTATTTTTCTAGTTCCTTGAGATGTAAAATTAGATAGTTTATTTGTCCTCTTTTGTTTTTTTCTTAATATAACCATTCAGTGCTATAAACTTCCCTGTTGGAACTGCTTTTCTGCAATCCACTAGTTTACATATGTAGTACTTCCAATTTTGTCTGTTTCAAAAATGTTTTCATCTTGATTTCTTTTTTTGACTCATTGGTTTTTCAGGAATGTGTTATTTAATTTCTACATATTTTTAAATTTTGCCCTGTGAATGATTTTTTAAAAGACTTTATTTATTTTTAGAGAGAGAGGAAGTGAGGAGAAAGAGGGAGAGAACCATTGATGTGTGGTTGCTCCTTGTGTGCCCCCAACTGGGGACCTGGACCACAACCCAGCCCTGACTGGGAATTGAATCAGCAACCTTTGGTTCTCAGGCTGGCACTCAATCCACTGAGTCACACCAGCCAGGGCTAATTTTTATTTTCCTTTTATGTATTTGGAAATAATAATTGGTATATTTTAATCTTTTAAAATTATCTAAGACTTGTTTTACAACTAACATATATCCTGTCCTGGTGAGTATTTCATGTATGCTTGAGAAGAATGTGTATTCTACTGTTGGTTGAAATGTTATCTATATATTTTGTCTAAAGTATAGTTGAAGTCTGGATATTTACAGCTGATACCACAAAGATATAAATTATATAAGAGTCTACTGAACAGTTATATATCAACAAATTTGACAACCTAGAAGTTGATATATTCATAGAAACATACAGCTTATCAAGACTGAATCATAAAGAAAAAGAAAGTATTAACAGGCCAGTTACAACTAAAGAGCTTGAAGCAATAACCAAATGCTTCCCAACAAAGAAAAACCCAGGAACACACAGCTTCTCAGGTGAATTACATCAAACATTTAAAGAAAACTTCATGCCACCATTTTCAAATTCTGGCCAAAAATCAAAGAGGTAGAAACACAAACTCATTTTGTGAGTCCAGTGTTGCTCTGATACCAGAAAAGATAAGGATACTATGAGAAAATCACAGGCCAATATCTCTGAGGAATATAGATGAAAATTTCTTAACAAAATAGTAGAGAGGCAGGTGAAAGGCAACCATACACTGATTTTTCTCTCCTTCTCTTCTTCTCTCCCTTCCCCTCTCTCTGAAAAATAATAAATAAAATCTTTAAAAAAATAGTAGAAAAACTAATTCAACAACACATTAGAACAATCATATAAAATGATCAAGTGAAATTTATACTTGGAACATAAGAAAGGTTCAGTATACACAAATCAATAAATGTGATACATAATATTAATTAAGTTAAGAGATAATTATATGTACATTAAGCTTTTGAAAATAATCAACATTCTTTGGTGATAAAAATGCTCAACAGAGTGGCTATAAAGGGAACATACATCAACATAATAAAGGGCATATATGCCAAATCATAGCCAACATCATATTTAATGGTGAAAGGTGGAAAGCTTTCCCTTTAAAATCAGGATAAAGATAAAAGTGCCTACTGTTAACATTTCTATTTGACATAGTACTGAATGCCCTAGCCAGAGCAACTAGGCAAAAAATAAATAAAATCCATCCAAATTGAAAAGAAATAAAACTGTTTGTCTTTTCTGATGACATTATTTTTGTATATAGAAAATCCTAAAAACTACGTGAAAAGAACTGTTAGAACTAATGAACAAACTGAATAAAGTCATCATACCAAATCAATATATACAAAAGTCAGTTGTAACTTTATACAGTAACAATAAACTATTTGAAAAGTTATTAAAAGAAAATCCCATTTACAATAACATAAATAACAAAAAGTACTTACAAATAAATTTAACAAATGGAAAGATCTATACATCAAAAACTGTAAGACATTGATGAAAGAACTTGAAGACATAAATAAAAAGAAAAACATTCAGTGTTTGTAGATAAGAGGAGATAATATTATTAAAATATCCATGCCACCCAAAGCCACATATAGATTCAATGCCATCCATATAAAAATTTCAATGATATTTTTCATAGAAATAGAAAAAAAAAACACTTAACCTATCTATGGAACTGAAAAAGACCTTACTTGAATAGTTCAAGACAATTCTGAGAAAGAATAAAAAAATCAGGAAGCATCACATTTCCTGGTTTCAAACTATACTACAAAACTATAGTAATCCAGTATGATAGGTAGTAACATAAAAAATAGATACATAGACCAACCAGTAGGACAGAATAGAGTGCCTGGAAATAAATCCTTTTTATTTGACTAATATTTGACAAGGGCATAAATGGGAAAAGAATAGTCTCATCAATAAGTGGTATTGGAAAAAGGAGATATCACATGCAAAATAATAAAATTGGATCCCTATTTATACCACTAATGATTTTGCACCTAATTCTAATCACCATTGTATGGGGTTTCCTCCCAAACTGTCAAGCAATTCTCTTATACCTGCTGGTTAAATTTTACAACTTAACACAATTTTGCCATTATCTACCTGGTGATACAGCATAAGATTTCAAAAGTTAAGTTCTCTTTCCCACAAGACTGTCCCAACTTCAGATGCTAATCACAAGATCAGTGTGTAACCTATTTTTCTAACTGGCTATTAATCAGAGATTCCTAGGATCATCTCCTTGGGTTTGACTAGTTTGCTAGAAACAACAACTCCAGATTACACACTAAATTACAAGTTTATTATTACAAAGGATATCAATATATCAGTAGCCAGATAAATAGATCCATAGGGTAAATTCCCAAAGGAGCTTCTGTTTCTATGAGCTTGGCATCTTGCATGGTGGCATAAAGAAGCATTCCCTTTCATCAACCTGAGAGTTGTCCTAATTTCATCCTTTTGGGGTTTTATAGATACTTCATTACATGGGCATGCTTGATCATTGGTCAAGCATGATCAATGATTTTTGGTCATTGGTGATTAATTTAAATTCTAGTTCTTATCAGTCCTTAGAAATCAAGAGGTAAGACAGAAACTTCCAAACCTCTATTTAAGTTTTTTCCCTGGCAATCAGCTCTTAAATCTTGAGATTTTTAAAAGTCACCTCACTAACACAACTCATTTGTGTTTGAAAGGGGCTTGTTATGAATAGCCAGATGTTCATTTCACCTTTTTGATTCTGTAGTGATTTTAGTAACTAAGGCCAATAGACCAAATAGCATTACAAAAGATTCCATTGCTCTTATTACTTAGGAAACACTACGAGTTTAGGAAACTGTGGGCCAGGAACATTGGAGGAAAACCAAAATGTATTTTTTATAAATCATAATATTAGAACTCTCAAAAAAATTAACTTGAAATGTACTTAGGACTTATAAGACCTGAAACCATAATACAACTAGAAGAAAACAGGAAAAAGATCTTTATCATTGGTCTTGGCACATAACACTAAAAGCAAAAATCAACAAATGGGACTAAATCAAGCTGAATAGAAACAGAATGGAAATGTGATTAAATATTTTTAAACCATATATTTGATAAGGTGATTACGAAATGTATTTTAGAAACCTCACATGACTCAATAGCACCCCCCAAATAATTCTATTAAAAATTGGCAAAGTACCTGAATAGATATTTTTCCAAAGAAGACATACATGTGGCCAACAGGTACATAAAAAGATGCTCTACAGTATATCATTAATAATCAGCAAATACAAATTAAAGCCAAAGTGAGATATTACTTCACATCTGTTAGATTAATCAAACACAAAAGAAATAATAAGTGGTGATGAGGATGTGGAGAAAAGGGGACCATTGTACATTCTTAGTAGGAATAATTGGTAGAGCCGCTATAGAAAACAGCATACCAGTTTCTCAAAAAATTAAAAGTGGAACTACAATCTGATGCAGTAATCCTGATTCTGGATATATATCTAAAAGAAATTAAATTAGACCCTTGCCAGTGTGGCTCAGTTGGTTGGAGTATCATCCTATAAACAGAAAAGTCACAGATTCAATTCCTGGTCAGGGCACATGCTTAGGTTGTGTGTTCAGTCCCTGGTTGAGGTGCATGCAATGGGTGGTTGATGTGTCTCTCCCTCTCTCCCTGTACTTTCTCCACTCTCTTTAAAATCAGTAAGCATGTCCTCAGGTAAGGTTTAACAAAAACAAAAGAAATGAATCTCAAGGAGATATTTATATTCCCACAGACATTACATCATTATTGACAATTGACAAGATATGGAACCACCTAAGTGGTGTTCCCTGACAGTTGAATAGATAAAGAAAATACCATATATAAATATTATTCAGCCATAAAAGGTGGGTGATACTTGAGGACATTATACTGAATGAAATAACTCAGATATTAAAAGATACAGTCAGGCACAGCCTAGTGACATTTCAGCCAATGACAAACTACATATACAATGGTGGTTCCATAAAATTATAATGGATTATAGTAAAAAGTTTATTTGCTATGTTGAAAGAATATTTTGGGCTCCACTACAATGTTGAGTTTATTGCTAATACTGGCTGGTTGAAATAGACAAGGAAACTCAGAATGGGCCTTGAGCCTGATGGGGGATGTGGCCCAGAGTTGACAAGGCAGAGAGAAAAGAGGGCTGGGGAGGAGCCAATCCTGGGAGACCATGCCCCACATACATGGAGGCACACACGTGTGTGCACAAAATCACTTCCAGTCCCTCCATTATTAAAAATCTTTTTCCTCTGTGGCTGGAGGCAGGTGAAACACAACCATACATTGATGCCTCTCTTCCTCTCTGCCTCTCTCCCTTCCCCTCTTTCTAAAAATAATGAAATAAAATTAAAAAAAAAAATCTTTTTCCTCCCAGTCCTCTTCTTGTTTTCCCCTATATTTCTATCTGTCTCTATTTTCTCTCCTGTCTCTCTCTTTTCTTTTCCACTGTCTCTTCACTCTCTTCCTTTTATTATTCCTCATCTCAAGCTTCCTCTCTCTGTGTATCCTTTGATCTCTGCTCTCCTTTTCTCTCATCTTCTCTCTCTTCCCTCCTTTCTCCTCCTGAGCTCTCCTCCTCCTCCTATGCTGCTCCTTGGGGTCCCTCCGCAGCACTCCCTCAGCCCATCCAATACATATGCAGCCATCCACCTCTTTTTTATTATATTTTCCAGTACTTTTTTTTTTATGTTTAGATGTGGCTAGATACTCAAATAGTACTGTGTTGTAACTGCCAGGAGTATTGAGTACAGTAACATGCCGCATGCAGGTGTTAGCCTAGGAGCAACAGGCTATAAATACAGCCTAGCTGTATAGTAAGCTAAGCTATGCTGTCCAGATTTGTGAAGGTATACTCTATGATGTTTGCACAATGACAAAATAGTTTTAAAACACATCTCTAAGGACACATGGCTGTACCATGTGATCTTGCTTAAAAGTACAACCTAAAAAGGCTAAACTCATAGAAGCAGAGAGTAGAATGGTGGTGGCCAGAAGCTGAGGCATGGGGGAGATAAGATGTTTCAAGGATACAAATTTATAGGTATATTAAGAATAAGTTCCAGGTCCTGGCTGGTGGCTCAGTGGATTGGCACTGGCCTATGAACCCAAAGGTCACTGGTTTGATTCCCAGTCAGTGCAAGCTAGGTCTCCAGCCAGGTCCTTAGCTGGAGGCAGTTGATAGGCAACCATAAATTGATGTTTCTCTTCCTTTCTTCTTCATTTCCTGCCCTTCTCTCTAAACATAATGAATAAAGTCTTAAAAAGAAAAAAAGGAGCCCTAGCTTGTGGCTCAGTGGATAGGCATTGGCCTGTGAACCCAAAGGTCGCTGGTTCGATTCCCAGCCAGGGCACATAACCAGGTTGCAAGCCAGGTCTCCAGTCATATCTGTAGCTGGAGGCAGGTGAAAGGCAACCATACATTGATGTCTCTCTCCCTCTCTGCCTCTCTCCCTTCCTCTCTCTCTGAAAAATAATAAATTAAATCTTTTTTAAAAAAGAATAATTTCCAGGGATCTACTGTACACAATGGTAACTATAACTAACAATAGTGTGTTGTATACTATAAAAGTGTTATGAGAGTCAACATTAAATAGTCTCACCATAACAGCAACAACAAAATGTGACATAAAGAGTGTGTTAACTAACCCTATTATGGTAAACATTTGGCAATATGCACATGTATCAAATCATCACATTGCAAAACTTACACAAATGCATCAATTATATCTCAATAGAAATAGGAGAAGAAAAGATGAAAATTAAAGGATGAATAAAGGAGCAGGCCAGTATTCCCATATCAACTTGGAGAATTTCAACATGGGAAACACCAATCAGAGAATCAGTTCAGCTGGGCTAACAATACCTGCAAAGGCTGTTGCAGAGCAGGTGCAGATCAGATGAAAAAAGAATTTTAAACATTTTTCAATAATTCAGTGGATGTTCATTTGGAGAATCATTTAGGAAATTTTCTTTTGGCAAATTTACTTGCAGAAAATTGGTCATTTGATTAATTGTGTTTAAATGAAACATAATTTGGTGATTTTTCTGTTAATTGGCCAGAAGTAGGACAAAATGAGGGCACGTTCAGTGAGGATTTAGCTTTGGTATTTCCGCACGGGGAGACAGAATGTAAAAAGGAAAGGTTACTACAATTCATGAGGAGGTCATAAAATAGGAAGAGATATTAAAAGGCTACTTAAAAATTATTCATCTTAACTTTGAATAGAGTAGATAGGAGTAGGCTTGGATTAATCAGTAGATTATCTAAGTAATTTATAAACAAAAGTGTATTTTTAAATTTGTAAGAAGATGGAAATTGGAAATACACAGTTGGAATTGATTAAATTACAGAGCTAAAGGTTTTGTTTGCATAGTTCTTTGAAGTAAAAAAATAATGTTTTTAATTTTTATTTTTATATAGTACTATGAAATGAATCAAACTAAAATGCATATTTCAGGCTTCTGAACTTGAACTCATATATAGGGAATTACTTAACACTATTTTGTATAGTTTTTGGTTTGCAGGCCAGCACTCACTCCACCGAGCCATACCAGCCAGGTCTATTTTGTATAGTTTTTATTGTTGGTGATATTTTGTATTTCTATTTACTCTCATTTCTATTGACATACTGTGATTTTATGTTTAGCCATACTTGGCTTCTATATTGATTAGTGTTCCTTTATATTTTTTAACGATATGATTTAATATGAGATCAATGAAATTTAATTTTTTCTAATAATGAATGAGGAAACCTTATTGAAGTATCGTTTATGTATTTTATTGTTTGCTTTTTTAATTGTAAAATATCAAACATACATGTATACAAATCTCAGCTCTACTTTTACAAAAACTGAGATCATCAAATGATGTGATGTATGCAAAATAAATTACATAGTAGGTCAGTTAAGAGAAAAACCAAGTAACATGGGTCTCTTTTACTACCTTTGGTGAACTGTAGCATTTACCACTTTCTTTTAGGTTTTAGTGGATTTTGTAGTAAACATCATCCTTTCCTTTTTTTTTTTTAAAGATTTTATTTCATTATTTTTAGTAGGAGGGGAAGGGAGAGAGGCAGAGAGGGAGAGAGACATCAACGTATGTTTGCGTCTCACCTGCCTCTCATCCTTTCTTTTTAATCAATGATTCCCATCTGATTTCAAGATTTTAGTTTGACTTCATTTTTTCATCTCAGTGAAGCATCCAGGGGATGTGACACTCTTCCTAAAATTGTGGGCTCTTGATTTCTTTCACTATTTTTTTCAAGGTATGATATTTAAATATAAATTTTATTAAAGGGAGTTTTTATTGGTATCAAACCCCAGAAAATTTATACTTTCTGTGAATATATTTAAAACACCAGTGTCAAAACTTTCATATTTTCTACTTCTATCTTATACTTATAATAAGATGTTATAATGTAGAAGACAAGCAAGAAAATCTGTGGATCCATGTTTGAACTTTAAATGATGCCTTAATCTCTAAAATCTATACATACTTTGGGCATACATATATGAATAAAATCAAGAACATTTTTTCTTAGGCAGGGGGAATCCATAGCTTATACTAGTTTTCTAGAATTATATGATAAAAAAATTTAAAATATCCTAATGATTTAAAATTATTTTAGAAATACTTAGTTATTTACCATGTTGGCATATAAGGTAAATCACTTAAACCTGTTTGAAAGTAGGCATTTCATTTTTTCCATTTTTAATTTATTAAATTTATTAAATCAACTCAAATTAATTTTACACAGGTTTTATGCACAGTTTTAGAAAGATTTTCTTCATTAGTAAGGTAAGAATATAATTTTTTTGCAACTTCAAGTAATTCTATTGGAGACATGTAATATGTTACATATTACAAATTTTGCATCTGAAACATGTCACTCTTTCAACAACATATTAAACTTAGACATGTATTTTTTTCCCTGAAGTTCAAGAAAACTAATCAGTCTTTCAGTCAATATCCCTAATCCTCTAGGTACTTCTAACAACTCATGATATTGTAGCATGTAAGTAATACATTCATTTAAATTATTTCTAAACCTACTGAGTATTATTACAATTATTTTAAAATAAGCCACCAACCTCCGTAGTTAGGCAGACACATGCATGAACAGATTCTGATGTCAGAGCAAAGGGGTTCTTTTTTAAATTTTCATTTTAAAGAGTTTATTCATGGCTTTTTTTTTTTTTTTTTTTTTTTTTTTAAGAGAGAAAAGCAGGGAGGGAGAAAGAGAGAAACAGCAATGTATGTATGGCTGCCTTCCACCTGCCTCCAGCTGTGGACCTGGCTGGAGATGGAGATCTGTCTTGCAACCTGGTTATGTGCCCTGGCTAGGAATTGAACCTGTGACCTTTGGCTTGCAGGCTGGTGCCAATCCACTGAGCCACACCAGCCACGGCTTGCAAAGAGGTTCTTTTGCAAAGATGTAAATAGTAGGTGCAAACTCTCTGAAAGAAGACTACTGCATTTGACATAGCTGCTCAGAGAACAAGTCCTTTTTCATTTGCATAAAAGTTCAAAAAGACTCAATTTAACATGATCCAATTGTTTCAACTGTTAGATTATTTCAATAATAACTACCTATTTGTTCCTGTCTCCCTATATGCATGTCCCTGTGCATCATAACTTGGCCTTTCCATTTAAGGTGGATTCTGATTTTCTACTACTTGAATATGGAATTAGCTTTTGATTAGATTTTGCCAGATGCAAATAGAAAACACGATACATACTAGAGCTTGAGAGTTACTTTTGGACTGGTATGTGCTTTATCTTAATGATAAACACCCTTCTCTCCTGTGAGCAAGTCTGGGTTAGAAGAACAAGAAAGGGCTTAGCCTTCTCAGATATCTCAGTTCAACCCCACTGATGCATGACTAAGATCAGATACCTCAGCGCCCAACTCCCCATCCAACCTCCATTGACTGGGTATACAGATCATGAGAAAATAATAAGCATTTAAAAAAAAAAGATTTTATTTATTATTTCTAGAGAGAGGGGCAGGGAGAGAGTCAGAGAGGGAGAGAAACATCAATATATGGTTACCTTTCACCTGCCTCCAGCTAAGAACCTGGCTGGAGACCTGGCTTGCAACCTGGTTATGTGCCCTGGCTGGGAATCAAACCAGCGACCTTTGTGTCTGCAGGCCGACACCTGTCCACTGGGCCACCAGCCAGAACTAACCATTTGTTTTTAAACTTAGTGTTAGGGTATTTGGTTATGGGGCATAAGTAACTGATACAGAAATCTAAAGTGGAGTGTTGTATAATGAAAACTTCCAAAACATTTGTAAAGGTGGTTGGCAGTAGCTTGTAAAGCAGTGAGGACAGTTATAATAAGGCTGACAAATGGTGGAGAGTAATTTTTTAAAAAGATTTTTATTATTTTTAGAGAGAGGGGAAGGAAGAGAGGTAGATAGGGAGAGAGACATCAATGTATGGTTGCCTTTCACCTGCCTCCAGCTAAGGACCTGGCTGGAGACCTGGCTTGCAACCTGGTTATGTGCCCTGACTGGGGAAACAAAGGTGGGGAGTAATTTTATACAGAGAGATCTGATTAAGATAGTTTTAGGAGAAGTAGGAGGGGCCGTGGGAGGAGTTTGCTGAGGTCACGGAGAGCGGTCTGGAACGAGATTGGCTGAGAGTCTGAAGCCGCCAGAGCCAATGGAAATAAGAAGAGGGCGGGCTCTGTGGCTCTGGAACTTTTCTGGGCCCTGAGCCGGGTTTCTCTCAGGCTTTATCGCTGGCTCAGCTCTCTGACCATGGCTCTCAAGTTCACTCTCAGGCTCTTCTTCCTCAAGGCTGTGTGGAGGAGCGTACAGCTGCTGCCTGCACTTCCCAGCGGAAGGTATGTTGTGTGGGAAGGAGCTCCGGGCACAGCCTGGGGTCGGGCTGGCCTGGCAGAGGGTGGCAGGTTTATCCTTCGGGTGTCTAGAGGGAACAGGCTCTGAGGCGGAAGCCTGCCCTTCTCCCGGAATTGTGTAGCTTTTGTGTCTTATGTTGTTTTAGTTTGTAAACTAACCCTACAGAAGCTAAAAGGGGAAAATATAGGAGAACCCAAGTGTAAAAGTTTAGCCTTAATTGATAGGCTTAAGTGATTCAAGCTGTGACTTGATAGGCTTACGGGACTGCTTTTGACTAAAGACTCCTTTCTTTATCCCCAGACCTTTGCCTCTGGCATTTTGCCTGGAGCAGGGGGGTCCAACTCATTTTCTCCAGGGGCCATATCAGCCTTGTGGTTGCTTTCAAAGGGCGGGCCAAATGTAATTTTAGGACTATATAAATGCAACTATTCCTTAACAGTTAAGTGAACTGATAAAACAAGGAGGGCCTGCAGGCCTTGGGTTTGCTGCCCATGGTCTAGAGGGTGGCGGTGGGCAGCAATAATTTGATGCTGAAAAATTAGCCGGGAAACTGCTCTAGCAAGCTAAAAATACAATTTTTCATGTTATTGATGTAAAAGTAAATTTGTACATAATATTCTTAACATTCAGAGATTATTTAGTAAAGCCAACTTCTCTTATTTTTACAACTGGTAATCTGTGTTTTCATTTATTTCTTGATTACTCTAGCTAGAGATTTGTCAATTTTATTCTTCTGTAAGAGCATATTGTTTTATTAACAGTGATTCTAGGAGTAGTGAGGTGATAGCTCCTTGTCGTTTGATTTGCATTTCCTGATTATTAATGAATGATGCAGAGCATCTTTTCATGTACCTTTTGGCCACATGTATGTCTTTGGAAAAATATTAATTCAAATCTTCTGTCCATTTTTAAAACAGGTTGTATTATCTATGGTATTCTTTTTTCTACTTGTTTGATTTCTGTTCTTATCTTTATTATTTTTATTTTTCTTTAATGCTTTAACATGTTTTATTATGTTCTGACTTAAATTGTTACCAAAGAGGAATCTGCCATCATTCCTGTTTTTGTTTTGCTGTGTCCAAAGTGGTTTACCTAATCAGGCTGCTGTAAAAAAATTTCTCTTTATCTAAGCAACTTGACAATTATGTGCCATGATGAAGTTTTCTTCAAGTTTATGTGTTTAGCATATAATGAGATGCTTGGATTTGTGGGTATATACTTTTCATTATACTTTCAAAAAACTGCACACATTTTTTCAAATATCTTTTTCTTCCGCTCTCATTCCTCTTTTGCTTCTGTGACTACATTTGCATGCATGTGAGACTTACTGAAGTTTCCTTAGATTGTTGATAGTTTGTTCTTTACCTCTCAAGTAGATTTTTCTCTGTGCATTTCATTTAGGATGTTTTTCATCACTAATCTTTTCTGCTGTGTGCTACCTCTCTCTCATATTCTCTCTATACATATACATATGTAACACACATATATATGAATGTAAACTATATATATATATATATATAGCCTCTAAAAGTTCAATTTTGGTCTTTTTCTATATTTACAATATACTTGTATATCAATCCCCTTAGGTTCAAACTTCTAGCTTAATGAACATATGGGATATAGTTGCAATATTTAAAAAATAATCCTATGTACTAATTCTCATTTCTGATTTGGCATTGATTTTTTTAACTACTGATTCAGGGTTGAGTGTATCATGCTTAATGCTTAGAAAAGCTTATATGATTATTTAATGTAATTTTATTTTCTCGAATCAAACATATAGTGTATTTACTCTAGCAATGACTTCTCTTTTTTTTCTAAGATTTTATTTATTATTTTTAGAGAGAGGGGAAGGGAGAGAGGCAGAGGGGGAGAGAGACATCAATGTATGGTTGCCTTTCACCTGCCTCCAGCTAGGGACCTGGCTGGAGACCTGGCTTGCAACCTGGTTATGTGCTTGGCTGGGGAATTAAACCAGCAACCCTTGGGTTCGCAGACTGGTGCCTTATCCACTGTGACACCAGCCAAAGTCAGCAATGACTTCTGAGCGTATCTTACCCTGCAACAATATTATATATTCAATTTTATTTTTATAAAATCATATTTAACTAAAAAGTATTAGTTATCTATGCTATTTATTAATAATTATAATTAATTTATAATGCTTTATTATATTGGTATATTACTGGTAGAAAAATTATATTTAAGTCTAAAAGTGTTTTGTCCTAGAATTGCAACATTCTATATTTATAATAAAACTTGGGGTAAGATAATACATAATTTAAAAGAAAAAAAAAGAACAATTCCCAGACTGAAACTTTGGTTATAGCTCCAAAGTCAATCAAAAATACTTGTTTGCCATGTACTCATAATTATCCTGTCTGATTATTATTGATATGATTAATTAGATCAAATTTCAATCATTTCCATGAATAGTATTCAAGAATTACAGGGTCAAAATGTACCTAAATATTATACAGGCCTATTATCAACTCAGTTATTTGTTCTATACCAAAATACTTTATGTAGATTGATTTAACCTCAAAAAAAAAAAATCAATTCTCCCTGATGTCATCCTCATTTTTTCATTGCATGTCATCTAACAGATGAATTATCTAATTACCTTGACTGTAGCTATTATTTTCTTTTCCTTGGAAAATTTTAGATTTTGTTAAATATATCGAAAGATCATTTTTGTCATCATTATTTCATTAAAGTTACCTGTACTAAAACTTTAGTGACTTTTGCTCTTTTTGTATGTCTCCTACAAATCCAAGAGTCACCGAACACTAGATTACTCTTCCTACATTTACATTTCTGAATATAATTTAAAAGTCTTACATTTTGGAAACATTTTATTTTGGCTTGTCATATGCTTTGGTCCTTGCTCAGAAAATTAGAAATTACAGGTCACTTTTATGACCTTTAAACTACTCCTATAATATTATGTGTCACAGTTCCTTATATCTATTTCCTAGGGAAGAAAAAGAATACTTAAGATGTTCTGCTTTCCTTTATTTAGATGATTTTCACAGGTGCCATATTTGGTTCCATATGTTTCTCTAGAGGTATATTGTTCAAAATATAATCCAAAGGTTCCAGTGAGTCTACAAGATTAAGCTCTTTTCATAAGTAATATTAAGATGTTATTTGTCTTTTTGCCTCTATTGTCCCCTGGCTTTGTAATATTCAGAATATGATGGGTAAGCTGTAGGCTGTATGCTTTTTCAAGTGGGAGAATCCAGTTTCTTCTGCTAAATCACACATTAAAACAAGTTTGAATAAAAAATTGAAAATGTTTGAAAAAATGTAAATTCTACTGTTTTATTTGTTTGGAAAAAGTCTTTTTTAAAAGACTATGTTATGTATACGAACAGATACTCTTTTTATTCTATCATTAATTTATAATTATATTTAACTTTTTTTGCTTTAATTCCTATCATGGTAAATGTCCATTTATGTGTAAGCAGTGGTGCACTGGACTTGGTTTACACAGGCTTTGGAAAGCTGATCACGCACACCTTTCTAAGGTGTGCTCAGTAACATTACATCGGTAGCTTGCAATGGAATACAGTGGAAATACTAGGACCACAGAAATAAGGAAATGCTCCATAATTTGGGGTTTGTTCACACTACCACCCCCTCATCCTTGAGAGCCTGTTATTAAACATTTGCCATATCACTGAATATAACCCACATGATCAAAAGCTGTTTGATTTTTTTTTTAAACAAAATGTCTGAGGACTGTGACTCCACAACATGTTGCCCCCTAACATTAATGTAGAAAATAGTAAGTGTTGTATTAAGAAAATTTTCTCATATACAACTTCTAAACTTCCTAACCTCTTTAGCAATGTTATAGAAACATAGAGTGCAAATGTGCATTGTTTTGCAACTTTTTCAATAAAAGTTTTTGATGTTTTAACTTGACAAGAGAAGAATCAACAAACTACTACACATAACTTAAAAAAAAAAAGAGAAGCCCATATTGTTGACTCTTTTCAGAGAATATACAGATTGTGTTTTGTGTGTTTCAGTACAATAGTATCCACACAGAGTATGCCTTATGCTAGTATGGCAGAGTGCTGTCAGATAATTAACTATCCTCTAGGACACAGGTGGCATACACAAGGCCCTTGGGCTGAATACTGCACTCCACCTTGTTTCATCCAGCCTGGCACCTTGTTTCTACTGGGCTTGCTTAACTGTTAAGGAGTAGTTACACTTATACAGTCCTAAAATTACATTAGGCCCTTTGAAGGCAACCTCTAGGCTGATGTGTACCCTGGTGAAAATGAGTTTGACACCCTGCTCTAGGAATTCAAGAATTGTGAGCTCTAGTTTTGGTCCTAGTACCTGCTAGATATTTGATCTAATTTAGTAGCAGAATGACATTGGCCAATTATTTTCATTGGTTAAAAAGTTAGATAATTACTACCTAAAGCACAGGTTTATTTTAAATATCAATGAGAAAATTAAAATTAAAGTATTCTGTATATAGAGCAGTGCTTTGCAAATATACAAGAGGGTACAAGGGGAATAACTGGTAATGGAAAATATACAATAAAAATTAATGAAAAAACATAATAAAATTAATGTATATAGCATTATATAAAAATAATAAAAATATAAATTATATAAATAAAGAATGATGAAGTTGTTCATAAATTATAGCTAGTGCTTTATTAAACAATAATTTTACTTTTTGTCCTTTTATATAAAATTTAGTGTATTCAACATGAAATATTTCATTATCTTTGAAAATAAAGAATATTTTGAATATTTTCCATTTCTATGAGAAAATACTAAAATGTAAGAGATAATATAGCTATCAAAATATATAAGTACTAATGCAGAAATTATAGATTGTATGTATTTCTGACATTATTAGTATAAAATGCTTTTTCATTAGAAAGTTAGAGTCAAGATAAAATTGCAATCAAATTGTTCTATGTGCAGGCTAATAAGTAGTTTAAAAATAATTTATATTTAAATAAACACATAGTCATAAAGTTTAAAATATTGTTTAAAACTAATAGTTTACTATCAGAAAGTAGCACAGTGCTGGGAAGTTGTAGATGGGTAAATGTTTGTCCAACTCAGGAATGGATCTGGTATTATTATTTTTAAAGTGAGTATTTTGAAGTAGGGAAACTTTATATTTTGAGGATGCCAAATAGATATGCATTTTCAAATGGTAAGGTTTACAACACCTTCTATAATAAAACTCATTTTTCATGGGATGACAGGGAAGGAAATTGAAATCTGCTGCTCATTTTATAGCTGAGCAAACTTCTTAGAGGTAAACATACATATATTTGATATGAATCCCTTTGTAAATAACTTATTTAAGACTTATGGGATTTAGCAACTGAATCAATGAATATACCTCCTTACAAAATGATTTTTTTTTGTGACTTGTTTAAATATTGTTTAACTTTAAACTCTGTTTAGCCTCCCAGTTTTTACTATAGTTCATAGAGTTGATTTTTAACTGCTGAGACATATCTGGGCAAAATATAAAAATTCACAAAAATTATAGTTTCAAATATTTATGACTGAGCATCAGACACAAGTTATTTTAAATTGTTTTGTAAATATATCACTTTTTATCAAAATATATACTGATAATCCTTTTAGTCCAGAGCTTTATCTGTGGCTTTTATTTTCCTATGAGAACTAATTCAATTTGCGATGTATTGGAATTAGAATAATTTGGAATTCCAGTTATGTTAATGAAAATAATGCTTTAAAAAACAGTTTCAACCAAACAGAATTATATATTATATACAAAGATATATATTCATACACATATAAATACATGAATATATTCCAAATATAAATTTATTTTAAAATTATAAAAACAACATATTTGCTAGCTTTTCACCAAAACTTAAAAAAAATAACTTGTTTCCAAAATCTAGGCTTTAATGTAAGATTTTAACATTACTATGTTTTTGTTAACATAACATTACATATGTTTTACTAAGTTGATATTTAAAGAGATTTTTTTAACTTAAGAAAGTCTCTGATGAAAATAATACCAGTAAACCACAATAAATCATTTGTCATAAATGGTTTACATTTTATGGGAGTCAAATTTTAATTTTTAATTGTTAATTTGCTGCTTCAGAAGAAAATCTTGTAATATTAAAAAAAAATTACTTGAATCAGAAAGCAGCTGCATTTATCTTCCAATGTAGTTATTTTTATTATAGTTTTATAGTCATAATTATTTATACCACATTGACTGCACTCTCTCCTGCCACATCATTCCTGCCAGTTACTCCTACTATTGAGTTTACTAGTCTATTCAATCCATTCATCTCTTCCTCACCTTCCTGTCCAATTATTGTTTTGAGGAGTGCCTATTAATGATCTGTATCTACTATAGATTATATGTCATAGTAATACTTTTTGTCCTTATTAATCACATTGTGGAACTAAAGAACTTAAATCTATTAAAATTTTTTTGAAAGATTTTATTCATTATTTTCAGAGAGGAGGGTAGGGAAGTAGGAAGAAAGGAAGAAAAGCATCAATGGATAGTTGCCTTTTACCTGCCTCCAGCTTAAGACCTGGCTGGAGACCTGGCTTACAACATGATTATGTGCCTTATCCACTGTGCCACCAGCCAGGGTTTTTAAATGATTAATTTTCTAACATCAACATAATAAGTTGTTTAAAGTCAGATTTACAGAATATTCAATTTCCTTATAATTCTTAGTGGCATTTAGTATATGATTGCATGTGTCCTACATCTACTCACTCTGAGCTAGGAATATATATAAGAAGTTCTGATTATTATAGCCAATTGGACAAGGAGTGACATTTGTTAACGTAAGAGAGAGAGCAGACTAAGTTCAGTGACTTCTGAATAGATCAATACTTGTCTCTCTAACAAAATGGCAAAGATGTTGGTTAAACACTCCACAGCAGAGTAGCATGGTTCAGAGACAGAAAAATGGAATCCCTGAGTCACATGGACAAAACACAAAGAATAGAAGTCATTCTGGATAGAATAAAAGTTATGTCAGGCATATCTACAAAAGCATTGAGTGAATGATAATGCTCATGCTGCAGATATGGATAGATCTCAATATTAGTAGGTTGGAAATAAGAGTTGTACTGATTCAAATTTTTCTTCCACAGATGTGAATCACAAATTCAAAAGCAATCCAACAAATCTATCATACTGCAGGCTACCAGAAACATGGAAGAGTATGGAGAATATAAGGGAAGTCTACTGAGGTAAGAGTGTTTAGAATCACTATAATTCCAGGTAAAAATTCTTAGACCATTGCAACTGCAATTGTAGTAAAATCTGGAAGAAAATAATGAAAAAAAAACCCTTAAAGTATTTATAGTTTTATATGCACATGTATACATGGTCCATATACACAGAGATAATTTAATTTTCAACTTTTAAAGTTTACATTCCATTTTAGGGAAAAATGTGCCTAACTTAATTCAAATATAATTCTGGACCACATGAAAAAGGTATTTTACAAGATGTTCCTTCATAAGAATTATTATAATCTGATTATAGTATATGCATACTTTTATTTTTAAAATATAGCAAAATACATTAAATCAAGTAGGCAGTGAAAAAAATGTTTACTGATTCAATGAATGAGTGAATAAAAACTTTTGACATAATAGAACAATAATTTTATTGATTTTTTCCAAATAGTTGTTGAGTTCTCACTTTTATACTTTATTTTATTTATTTAAAAAAAAAATATTTACTATTTTTAGAGAGCGGGGAAGGAAGAGAGGCAGAAAGAGAGAGACATCAATGTATGGTTGCCTTTCATCTGCCTCCAGCTAAGGACCTGGCTGGAGACCTGGCTGGAGACCTGGCTTGCAACCTGGTTATGTGCCCTGGCCTGGGAATCAAACCAGTGACCTTTGGGTCACTTTTATACTTTAAACATGACCCTCAATATGTCTTTTCAAGGTAATATGGACATTTTAACAATGAATGTATATGTTAAGATGTTCGAAAGAAACTCTGGCTAAAGAGAAAGCTGTTAAAAAAAATGTTCTTGGCCTAGCTGGTATGGCTCAGTGGATTGAGAGCTGGCCTGCCAATCCAAGGGTCCCTGGTTTGATTCCCCAGTCAGGGCACATGCTTGGGTTGCCAGCCAGGTCTCCAGCCCTGTCCCTAGCTGGAGGAGGCATGTGAAAGGCAACCCACACACTGATGTTTTTCTCCCTCTCTTCCTCCCTCCCTTCCCCTCTCTCTAAGAGTAATAAATAAAATCTTTACTAAATAAATAAATGTGTAACAAATTTAAAAAAAAAAGAAATGTTCTTGGGGCACTACTCTATTACATGATTTTGTAGACACCTATATTTCCAAATATAAAGAATACAATTGAATATAAATATGCTATATCTTCTGATTAATGGATTGATTAAATGGATGGAAATTTGCCACCTAAATTATAACTTTCAATTATTGGTAGATATGAATGTAAATGTTTATTATGACATTTATAGTTAAGGCATTTCTTTCACATGGTTCACATTTCCATTTTAACCATAAGTGCCTACTAAAAACAATGATTTAAACCAGCTATAAAAACTGTCACAAAACCTATTATAATAAGGATTATAATTCTTATTATAATTATTCCAACTACAAATATTTACTAGTATAAGCAAAGACAGGAATCTTGACTTATAAAATGGTTGTATTGTTTATTCATTTAATTTTTTGGCATGTTGTTCAATGTACATTATGTTTATATACATGTATATGACATTATAAAATTAAATAACTTAACATACATTTCATTTTATGCTAGGAAATTAACAATTCTGAGATGAGTAAACAACAACTTAGGAGACTAGGAGACTAGTATGTAACTGAAATCTTTTTTCTGAGTCAAATCCATGTAAGTTCTTGAACTTATACCATGAAAAAGTGCAATGTTTTTTGACAACCAACTATTCTAAGTACCTATGATAAATTAAATGAGAAAGTGAAATAAGCAGGTCAAATAAATGTTTCAGGCACACTCTGTCAGCCAGCCTCGGAGCAATGGAATATTGGGGCAGACAGCTGGGAAACAATGGTAACTGAATACCAGCTGTCATTTAACAACTGGGAAAATTATGGTTTATAAATATTAAGAAACAAACTGAAAGTATTAACATGGAGAGCAAAAGAAATGCATGTCGATAAGGTCAGGATTTTAATGGAGTCTCACTGAGTAAAGTCAGTACATATGAAACATGGAGAAAATTACAAATTGCATAACTTCAGTTTTTGCCTTTTGAACTCAGTTTAAGAAATCTGTAACCTATAATTTTAGTTTTAACTTCACTTGTGGGAGGGGAAGAGATGTCAGTAGCATTTTAAAAATATAAAATCAGCAGTAAAAATATACTTGAAATAAAACTTTGTTCTGTTTTGATACAAATACAGATTAATTTTTTTTTAAAGATTTTATTTATTATTTTTCAGAGAGAGGGGAAGGGAGACAAGCAGAGAGGAAGAGATGTATGGTTGCCTTTCACCTGCCTCCAGCTATGGATCTGGCTGGAGACCCGGCTTGCAACCTGGTTATGTGCCCTGGCAGCCTTTGGGTTCGCAGGCCCCTTATCCACTGTGCTACCAGCCAGGGCTCAGATTAATTTTCTATAGTGGTCAAATTCAATACTGTTTTATAGAAATCCATTTTAATTAAAAATCAGTAGCTACAAAATAACATCAATAACTATTTTTCTTCTCTAATGCTGGATAGTTTATGGAAAAAATATTTCAGACGCTTTCTCCATCCAGGATACAGATTATCTAAAAATAAACCCAATTTTATTAGTCTGAAGTAATAAAAATAATGTTAGATGTTAAACTTTGTAATCTCTATAGATTACAAGTATAAAATGTATGTATTGTGCTTACAAGAGTCCAATGTGGGTGTTCTGGTTGGGTGGGTCTTCTCCAGATGGTACAAGAACCCAGGCTCCTGCCATCATGGGTTTCTACTGTCTTCAACATAGGCCTCCACATGTGGCTCTGCAAAGGGTAACTCATATTAAATCAGACAGAATTAAGAAACATGGAGAAATGTGTTTGGGAATGGTTCTGGAACAAGCTTTAAGTATGGTCAATCTTCCTACCCACATTTCTTTGACTAGAAATCAATCATCTAACCAAATCTAACTGCAGGTTACTAGCAAATGTCTACATTTATGCATAAGGAAAAAATGAACTTGAAAATAAGTTAGCTCTCTTTGTATTTTTTAAATTTCTTATTTAAAACATATTTTTCAATCCATTCATCCACTGTTGGGTATTTAGGCTGTTTCCAGCACTTGGCTATTGTAAATAGTGCTGCCATGAATATAGGGATATGGAATACTACACAGCAGAAAGAAAGAAGGAACTCCTGCATTTTGCAACAACATGATGGAACTGGAGAGTATTATGCTTAGTGAAATAAGCCAGTCAGTGAAAGACAAATACCATATGATCTTACCCAGTACAGGATAATAATGAGCAAAATAAACAAACAAGCAAAACAGAACCAGAGACATGAATACAAGGAACAGACCTTCAGTGTGCAGAGCAGAAGGGGAGAGGAGAGAAGGAGGCAAAGAAGGGGAGCAGTTTAGTCAAGGAACTAGTATGGATGACCCATGGACATGGACAACAAGTGGGATTGAATTTGGTTGGTGGGGGGAATGGGAGGGTGGGAAAGGGGAGAGTAGGGGGGTAGGGAATGAGATGAGTGTAATTCAACAATAAAATTAAATTAAAAAAAAAACAACCCAAAACAAAACACAATTTATTTTTCTATATAATTGGATTCTTACTAATTACCTAAACTGTAAAGACACTGAAACTCGTATTTTTACAATAAGTCTTCATTTAATCTTGATTTTTTCACAGTAAGTTTTCATTTAATTTTGATTTTTTAATTGATGTGCTCTATCATTTTAAATGCAAACTCATCTAGTCCTACTGTATGAGCATCTATATTTTTGTAAACTTATGCAATGTATATTTAGTCATCTTGAAATACTTGTTTGTTACATTAGTTTTTACTGAAAAATATTTTTGATTTTAAAGTTTTAGAAAACTAAAAAACTTCTTATATTGGTCTGTTGGAGTGGCCACATCAAGGTACTTTACTAGGTGACTTAAACAACATGAATTTATTTTGTCACAGTTCTGGAAGCTAGGAGTTCATGATCAAGTTTTTGGACAATTAGGTTGCTGATGAGAGCTCTCTTGCTGGCTTTTAGATGGCTATGTGTTCACACTACCTTGCTTCAGTGCAGGAGGAGATGGAGAGTGGGTGAGAGAGAGAGAAGAGAGAGAAGGGAGAGTGAGAAAGCAAGCATTCTGGTGTCTCTTCTTATCGGGACACTAGTCCTTTTGGATCAGAGACCCAACTTTATGGTCTCATTTCACTTTAATAACTTTCTTACACCAAATATAGCCACACTGGGAATTAGGGCTTTAACACATGAATTTGGGGAAGGCATGGACATTTAGTTCATAACTACTGAATTCATATAAAATGGCTTGGTTAAATATCAAGTGATATTTTTATTATAAGAAAGAATCCACGAGAAACAATTCTATGTATCTATCATCTGTAGTTTGATTTACTGAACATTTTAAACAAAGCACATTATACTTTTAATACTTTTATGAAATTTATGTTAACTTAAAATTTTTATTATATCCAGATAATTTCTTATATTTAAAATTGTGCGATTGCTTCATGCTTTCTCAAGAATCATGAAAACACCTTAGTGAAAAAGGAAAGGTTATTGCTTTATTTTCAGATTATCCCTTAAAGTGTACATTTATTGTATTGCTTTTGGAGAATAAAGTAGTTGAAATGAATAGACAAATATTTATTGATTCTAATACCATAGTCACCAAACCTTGCTTAATCTTACAGAATTTTGTTTTCATTTCACAACTAAGATGTTGACTACATTATCTCCAATGCTCCCTCAGCTCTAAAATTTTGGTTAAGAGCAGCAACAATCTTTGTACCATAGTATCCTATCTAGCCAATATCAAAATTAAAATAAGTAATTTATCAGAAAAATACTTAAATAAAAATGAGAAGAAAATGTATTTTTTAAAAAAAGATGTTATTTATTATTTTTAGAGAGAGGGGTAGGGAGAGAGGCAGAGAGACATCGAGATATCAATGTATGGTTGCCTTTCACCTACTTGCTTCTACCTATGACGTGGCTGGCAACCTGGCTGGGAATTTAACCAGTGACCTTTGGATTCACAGGCTGGTGCCTTACCACAGTGCCACCAGCCAGGCCTTAACTAGGATGGCTTTCTGTCTATTTTTAAATGATTACAGATTCATAATGAGAACTTGTTTTCTATGACAATAAATGTGTGAGCTTTTGAGGTAAGTGTGATGCTGTGTGTGGGCATTTAGGAAGGTATATTAACTGATGAGATGTTTAACAACTCTTGTTGGTAGTTGTCCTGATTGTTATGGATGATGGCACAAAGCACTATGGAATTTTAGAAATCTATTAGTAATTCAGGATCCACACATATAGTACTTGTGCTGGTTTATTATGTTTTCAGGGATATTGAGGCACCAGCATTTATTAACTATATGGTTGAAAGCATTAAACCCATTCTTAGATGCTTACTTTGGCAGTTTAATCCAGGATATATACTACTATCTTCTGAACTTTAATAGAGGAGATATAGAAGAAATAGTAAAATTAAGAGTTGTTACTTATATCCTACAAATATCTAAGATATTTAATGGTAAAAATATGTCTACAGTATGTCAGTAGGTAAATGACTAATACAGTATATGAATAAATAGGTATGAGTTATGTGACAGTCTTATGTATAACAACATGGATTCTGGTTCTTAACTTTTGTTACATTATTTTACTATCTAATTGGAAAGGAAAATGTTGTGGTCTCATCACTACCACATCCAAGGATATAATTTTTCCCATCACACAAACTAATTTGCTTTCCCACACATCAAGCTACATATACTACCCCTTTCACATAAAACTGCCCGATTGTTGAAATGTCTATTATTAGCAGATTCATAAGCCCTGGTTAATTTATGTCAACTAAAGTCTTTATTTTCCAAATATAATCAATTAGACTGTTTCAGAAACCAAGGGGATTATAACAATACAATAAGTGTAATAATATGTAAAGTTTGAAATCAAGGATAAAGTTTAATTCAAAAAAAGCAACTGATTACCTAAACTTAGAGAACTTGTCTATCCTCTTTAAACATTTATCTATTTTGTAAGGATTGTTGTCATCATGGTTGTTATCTTTAACATTTTTATCATCACCATCTCCATCATCACACACCCCATCAAATATATTATTGTGTTATTTCTCTGGAATCAGCACTGAAACACGTACTTTTTGTGGACAATGAGTCATGAGATCTTCCCAAACGCCTTCAAATGGGTATCATTATTCACAAAAGAGAAAGGGAAAATAATACTCATAAAAAACAGATAATTTCCTAATTCATATGATACCTTGGATTAAAATTGTTTAATCTGATGCCAAATTACTTTCTATTACATCATGCTGCAAGTCAAGGAGGATTTTGATCTTTAATACTCCTCAGAGTTCTAAAAGGATGTAATGTGAAAAATTAGTTAGTGTGCTTATTTCTTTTTAAAGATTTTTTTTTCATTTTACAATTTTTCTTAGAGAGGGGAAGGAAGAGAGGCAGAGAGGGAGAAAGATATCAATGTTTGGTTGCCTTTCACCTGCCTCCAACTACAGATCTGGCTGGAGACCTGGCTTATAACCTGATTCTATGCCTGACTGGGGAATCGAACCAGCAATCTTTGGGTTCACAGGCTGGCACCTTATCCACTGTGCCACCAGCCAGGGCTCTTTGAGATTTCATCTGTTAATAACATCACCATTCCTCTCATCTCTGAATTTTCCCTATTCCATACAACAATGCATTTTGTAAAAATATTGCCCACATATCTTACCTGACTGAATTGACCATAAGAAAGCCTTAAGGATGGTTTTCAGTCTTCCATTACTTCTGGAATGATTGTGAAATCTTGAGCAAATTCTTTAAAATATTGTTTCAATGATGAGCTTTAGTTAGCTCATCATTAAAATGCCACCTGCCCTGTATCATCCATCTTGGTTGTGATTTCCTGCTTTTTCCCGTTAGCATGACTAGAGTGACAAGATGTGATTGAAGGGACTATGAGGATTTCTCTGCCTCTTTAACTTCTCAAATTTTTTTGTTTCCTCATAATACAATCAGCACTTCATCTCAACCCTTTCTTGATGTTTTGGCATGAAAAAAATAAAGAATTAAAAGTCAATAAATCAATTATTGACTAGACACCTCATTGGAGATGCAGATGCGATTGTTTCTTGGTTTTACTAATGAAGTTCTAAGTAGCAAATGAAATGGTATATGTAAAGATAATCTATAAATAGGACTAGTGAAAGGCAGTGTTATATACTATTATATATAGTATAGTATATATTAATGTTATATAATGTATTTATGAATTAATATTTATATAATGAACACTATTACCTATTTATATTATTGTATTATACTTTATATATGATAATGTATTATCACCTATTGTTTACTATATACAGCTAATACAGGATTTTTTTAATGTAGTAGCTAACAAAATAACTTTTTTTACTGCATTAAGTAAGAAAGGCTGGAAGAATAAGTAACTTTCCATAAAACTATGCTAGAGGTGGGAAGGTGCAGATTCTTTAGCTGAGTTTGGATATAATTAAAGTTTTAATGAGTCTGATTCAGTTGGGTTAAATTTATTTTGCAAATTGACTAAAAATATATTTTTAATATTAAGAGTAATATGAATATTTAAAGAAACTACTTCAAGAACATAGTGTGCATGAATCAAAAATTCAGATACTTAGAGAAGACTAGAAAATACAAGTTAAAGTATGTAAACACTTAAAATTTATCATAGGGATCCTAGGCGCAAATCTAGCAAATAATATTGTATTGATGCCCCTCTTGCAAAAGGAAAATATGCCTCTGCACTGTTTGCCATAATGTTTGCACCATTTCACCTCATAACAATAAGGTTCAAGAGTTCTAATGTCTCCATTTTCTTGCCAACATTTGTTATTTAAAATTTTTATAATAGCCATCTTAACAGATGTGAAGTGACATTGTATTATGTTTATGATTGGGATTTTCCTATTAGTGATGTTTAACGTCTATTTGTATACCTTTTTGCCATTTTAGGTTCTTTTTTTTTTTTAATGTATAGTCACATTTTTTGTCCATTTTTAATTGGGTTACTTGTATTTTTGCTATTGGGTTGTAAGATTTCCTTGTGTGTTTGGGATATTAATCCACTCTTATTCAGCATAGGCTGTTATAATAGATTAGTTTAGACTGTGTGGTTTATAAATAGCAGAAACTCATTGCTCATAGTTCTGGAGGCTACAGGTCCAGGATAAGAATGCTAGGGCTGTCTGGTTTATTGGCAGCCCTCTTCTGGGTTTCATACTGCCAACTTCTGCCTGTATCCTAGCATGGCAAATTGCAAAGAGAAAGAAGCAAGCTTTTTGGGAACAATTATGAGGCTATTCATTCCATCCATGAGGGTTCCAACCTCATAACCTCATTTAGTCATAATTATCTTTCAAAAGATAGATAAACCACACTGTGGGTAGGATTTCAACATAGAAACTCTGTGGGAACATTTTCAGTTCATGACAAATCCTTTATCAGATACATGGTTTGCAAATATTTTCTCTGATTCCATAGGCTGTTTTGTGTGTTGTTTTGTTTTTGTTTTTTCCCTCTGTTGATGATTCTCTTTGCTGTGTAGCAGGTTTTTTAGTTTAATGTAGTCCCACTGGTCTAATCTTGCTTTTGTTGTTTGTGCTTTTCTAGTCATATCCAAGAAGTCATTACCAAATCTGATGTCGTTGATATTTTCTTTTATGTTTTCTTCTAGGAGTTTAATAATTCCAGGTCTTACATTTAAATATTTAATCTATTGTAAGTTAACTTTTGTGTATGGTGTAAAATGAGGGTCTAATTTCATTATCTGGCAGATGGACATCTAGTTTTTCTAGCAATGTTCGTTAAAGATACTGTCCATTGCCATTGTGTTTTCTGGGTCATCTTGTTAAAGATGTTGTCTATATGAGGGCTATCCAGAAGGTATCCAGCCATATAATATGAAAAACCAAGACATTTACTGAAGAAGATAACAAGCTACAAGAAATGTTGTACACAGGACAATAATACCCCAGTTCTCTTCAAAGTAGCACCTTGGGACCTCACACAGTTCTCCACATCTCCATCAGCTGCCCTGTTGTACTTTGCCGAATATCATTGACAATCTGAAGTCTCTTCCTTTTCCAAAGTGATTTTAGTTTTTGGAAAAACCAGAAGTTGCAGGGCACTGAATCTGAGCTGTAGGGCTACTGAGTCACCTGGGTGATTTGATGTTTCACCAAAAATCTTTGCATGAGATGTGATACCAGAGAGGCTGCATTTTTGTAATGAAGCTGCCCATAGCTGTGACTTTCTAAATCATCCAGATAGCTTCTGTGCAGGGGTGTTTAAGGTTAACACAAAATTTGGTGCACATTTGTTGCTCTACTCACTCATTTTGAATAGGACAACCACATACCACACATGCTTGCTCAACAGTGCCACCACCCCCCACTGACTAGTGCAGTGAAGCTGTCATTGCTCATGCATGCCCACTCTAGTCCACTCTCCTTGGCTGCCAGATTAAATCAATGTTGTGCAAACCGTTCTTGTTCTATTAGCAGCTGGATCTTTTCTGGACAGATTTTATATGTGAATGAGTTTATTGCTAAGCTCTTTATTTTATGCCAATGGTTTATAACTGTATTTATGCCCATACTATACTGTTTTAATTACAATGACTTTGAAATATACTTAGAAATCAGCTGATGCCACCAGCTTTGCTATTCTTTTTCAAGATTCTTTTTGGGGTAGTATTGATATTTTAACAAAATTAAGTCTTCCAATACTTGAACATGGGATATTTTTTCACATAGCTATGCCTTCTATAATTAATTAGTGATTTGTTTTCATAAGTGTGAAAGTCTTTCACCTTTTTGTTTATATTTATTGCTAAATAGTTTATTCTTTTTTGATGCTCATGTTAATGGAGTTGTTTCTTAATTGTCTTATCAAAGAGTTTATTGTCAGTGTAGAAAAATAATGTATAAGAATGTTTTATGCATGCTGCTTTTTCAATCCTAAAACTTTAAGTTTGTGCTTCTTAGTATTAGTAGCTTTTGTATAAGCTAATTGTACACTGAGAAAATACCCAGATGAAGTGGGATTTGTTTTGTCCAGTTGTATTTTTTGAGAATTGATTTTCTTGGGAAGGACAAGATACTTCCATGTCTTCTAAATTGCATCATTTTCTAAAGCCAGTTGTGCTTGACTGTTTAATACAACTGGGATGCTACTTCAGTAATCTAATTGAATTTCAGATCTGAGTCATAGCTGAGCCAGTTCTAAACCAGAGCTCATTTAATTATAGTGCTAATGCATTGACTAAATCTTTACAATCCCATCTTCACTGCCTTCAGTCCTGTTTACATGGATAAGCATTGTACAAACAATACCTGGTGATCTATTTGAAGTGAAGACCTGCCAGTGCCTGGAAATTCATTTTTGAATAATCTATCTATTGAGCATGAAATTTGAATTTAAAGATAAGCCTTTCCCCATTCTTCAAGTTACACACACAAGTTTCCACATTTCTACAGCCTGAGTTCCATCACCATAGTTTTCTTCCCCTTCCTAAATGTTGCTGCATCCCAGTTTGCTTTGTCTTTGAGCTTAAACATCCAAGTTCAATATCTATAAAACTATTCTCTTTCACATTCAACTTTCATATTATATTCATCCTACATAAGTGTTTAAAGGAGCATATAGAATGGATCAGCAAAATTTTAGTGTGACTGAAATATTGCTATTTTGATGTTTATTGAAAAATTTTTTAAACAGAGGGGTTTTAATGCAGACAACACATGGAAGCAAGAAAAGCTGAGAGGCCAAACGGGGGAAGGAGCAACCCAAAGATTAGTTGGAAGGCTGGTCGGACACAGGGAGAGGCTCTGTTCACAGAACCTGGGGCCCAGGGACACTGGGAGGATCCGGGACCATACATGGACTATGGTGGGAACTGCAGCCACAAGGAGGCATGATCCTTGTCAGAAACAATCCCTAGGCAGAGATGGGGAGAAATGCTCCTCTCTAGCTGGTACCTTCCAATGTATACAGTCGGGGCCTCTTGTTAGCTGCAGGCAGCTACAAGTCTGCTTCCCTGGGGGCCTGGGACACGCAGCTGTAGCAGCCAGCTCCCCACCTGTGCAGAGCTGAGCAGCTCCTGTTGGGGGGGGGGGGGAGTGGGTCCAAAGATAAGACAAAGGATACTTGTGTCCTTGTTGTGCTCTGTGTCATGTCTGAGCCTGGTGTTTGTGACTCATACTGTTCTAAGCCCCAATTAAAGGAGGTGGAGGAGCTGCCCCTTGATTTTGTGTGTGTGTGTGTGTGTGTTTTAATTTCTTTTTTACACTAATGACAGAGAAAATAACAGGAGAAAGCCTTTATTCTTATTTAACAGATGTTCCTATTTTGGGGGCAGGGATTTATCCACTTAGTGGCCCCACCTCACCATGATCCTTAGGCAAGCTGTATCCCAATTATCTGTCTGCCTCTCCCCATTTCCCTCCTAATCTCTGATTTTCCCTGCCAAGAACAGTGACCTAGACCATGCATCAATGGTCATGAGTATTGCCCCAGGATAATTCATGCAGGGAGTGAGATTACAATGTGGACCATCTGTCTGTAAGTAGATATCTACTGATCAATTTGTATCACATTTCCAATGAAGTTCCAGAAATTATGCCCGGTTTTATGCTGTCCTTTGCTGGGACAGTGGTTTAGCTGTCATGCCTCAGTACCGGGAGTGCTGCAGTCGGGTGCTGCACCCCCTGCAAAGCTCCGGGGCCTTGGGGACCAATTGGCCCTGCCAGTAAGTCTAATGTCCCCACCCTTTTCTGGCCACACTGCGACCTTCCCGCAAGGTTTGGATTTTTCTTCTATTGTCACATAAGCCAAATGGAGGTTTTATGAGTCCAGGTCAATCTGATAGGCAGTCTTTGACCTTGCACCCCTCTAAGCCTGGAGGTATGAGGAGCAACAGGCATGTGTTTCCCCACCAACCACTTCGCACTGCTGTGCAGAGTGCCAGTCCTGCGCAGTGCGCGGGGCTGCAGGGAGGGAGCCATGCGCTGGGCGAGGGGACGGCTCCTGGGCAAGTGGGTGGGTGCGTGGGCTGGATGATCCACAGCTGGCAGCCCAGCACCTTCTCACACCATCCTCCTCAGCCTGTTCGACTGCTGTGTAGACCGTCTCGGCACTGTGCGGGGGCCACTGGAGTCTCACTTGGGATGCCTCCATCCCATATTTGTGAAGTGCACCTGTTCATGACCCTGTTTTGCTGGCATTTGTGAGAGACTGAGACTAAGAGATAGACAGAGAGAGAGAGAGAGAGAGAGTTAGAGTCAGTTAGTCCAAGTTCCTTTCAAGAGTTCCCCTGGAGAAGTAAGACATACATACATGAAGTTATTGGAGAATAGAAAATGTTGTAATGAAAGCTGTGTTCTATTGGACATATTTAGAGATAATCTAGCACAACTAAAACAATCACTTTCTGTGACAATCATAGCAATTTATGAAAGTTATGTGATACTATATGGTGTGAAGGATGTTATCCTTCTTTAGACAAGCCAACTATTAAGATTAGAAAATAGTATTTACAATTCAGAGAAGGAAATTTTACATAATTGTCTTCGTACATGTTGACCATAACCATCAAATCATATTTAATGAACACTGCTATTAAACATGTGGCATTATATAGCAAATTAAACTGAATCACTGTTTTATGTCCATTCTGTCAATAGTGATCACCTCCTCCCTCCAAATACTCTATATACGGGGACAAAGGCATGTAGGAATAAGCACATAAGGCCAGATATAATTTTAGTTCATGCCTAATACCATATAAAAATAAAAGCTCACAGATAAAGTGCATTAGCCCATCAAAGGAGAGAGAACTCAATTCCATCCCTGGGTCATGAAGGCTCTGTGAAGGAAAGAAAATTGGAGACCCCTTCAGAAGCAGGTAAGATTTGGATTTGCAGAAATAATAGGAGAGCAGTTTATTTTTTTACTGAGAACAGATGAACAAAGACAGTCAAGTGTAGGATCAGTATATAGAAAAACTTCATTTTGGCAGAAACAAATAGCATTGGGTAAAATGATTTGAGACTATTCCATGGTGAATCTTTAAGGTTCAATGGATTATTTTTTATAGCAGTATTCATATATCTTAAAGATTCTATATTTATTTATAAGCATACAAGTGGCAGATTATTCAAATTCATGAATATGCTATTTCTTTTATGATTTATTTTAAATGACTCCCTTCAATGCTAACTCTCCCTGGTTCTACTTTTTAATTTGTTCCTTTCCTGGCTCCTGTAGCTGAGGTAGGAGCTATAAAAGTTTTTGTCTGATTCCCTGGGTGGAAGTAAACATCTCTGTCAGTCCCAACTAAGGCAGGAAGAAATTTGAAGTGAAGTAACTAAGAAGTATAGTAAAAACAACCATTGGCATGGTGTGTGTTCTTGGAGTAAGGCAAGTAAACAGAAGGGAGAGGTGATATCATCCTTCTAGCAGCATTTTTCCAGGAAACCAGAGGTGTTTATTTGCAGTACCAAGTTTCAGATGTATAATGGGTTTTCTAATCCCTCATCATGCAAAGAGTGAAAGATTGAGAGTTGTTACCCAGAATTAGAGATTGGTGTTTTTACAAACTGAATACAAGCTCCATGAAATGTGGAGACTCCTCATGGCTAAACCATGGTATATATAGTTTTAGAACATAAGTAAGACCCAGTGAAGAAAAGGACAATGAAGTCAGAGAAAGAAAGTCAGGTGATGTGGCATGAGTTAGATCAACATGACCAGAGTTAGAAGGGATGGGATGTAATGTACAGAACATAATATTGATGAAAAGAAATGCATAGTTATTAAAAAACCATAAAACAAAAAGTGAGGGATCTTATAAGAATTTATAATTAAAAAAGAACAAGTCCAATAATATAATGTAACTAAATATTAAGTGCATGCAATGATCCTGTGAAAAATATATATGTGTACACATAAATAAGTGAATGACGAATGATGTGGGTGAGTTTATGTAATCAAAACAGCAATTCTTAAAGTCCCTGCTTTTCTATTTTTTTTTCCTATGTAGAGAAATATTGAAATGGGATCAATGCTAAAATCAAAACCACACAGTTTAAGCATATCAGTTATATTCATTTACATTTAACTTATTAAATATAGTTTAATAATTATGTTAAAGGATAAGAGTAGGATGCTACCTTACATTACTATAGTAGACACTGAATTTATAATGTATATAGATTACTAAATTCTATTAAAATTAGTTATGCCATATAATTTTCCTCACAGTATGTAAAGTAATCAAAAGAGTTATCATTACCATATTTCAGATGAATTCAGGGGACAGAGCCAGGATATCAGCCTTGATCCTTGGGACTCCTATGCTAATAGTATACTCAAAACCTTCAGTTAAATTATTTTTTTAAAAGGCATTCTGGCCTCTGCATGCAACTATTTTTGTATTACTTAAGTTTAAGAACCTCAGTAGAATTTTTATTATGTATGGTTCCAGGTAAATCATATGAGCCATCTCCCAGGAGATGAGTCAGGAGTGGATAATTTGTGATTATCTACCTGGCTGTCCTTTGAAAGAGCTTACTGAGAGAGGAGGGAATTGGAATTGATAGATAAAGCATGGGTTGCTTTATTTTATTGGCAAGTTGTTATCGGTATATAAAAGTTACTCAAACACAACCTGTATATTTTGCCTGTCTTATGAAGCAAATCGGAGGAGAAAGAAATAATCAGGTTTAAATATGTTCTTCCTTCTGTTACTGAGTGCTCTACTGGACTGCTGATCTTCTGATAGGAACACTCAAATTAACCCTGTCACAGTGTTGCTGGTTCAGTGGTTTGGCATTGAAGTTTTGTCCTCAGGGCTGTAGCAAGCATATAGTTTTTAGGTCATCTAGTATACTATTCTATTCCCTATTCCCCAGCATTTGATAGTGTTATATCAATAATGTAAGGCCAACATGAAAATCTAAGGAATAATCACATAATCAAGACTCCTGGGAATATATTATATTAGAAAACAGAGGAGTCACCATGGTTCTGAAGTAAAGATGGTAAATTGTACTGCAGTTCTTCTCACATAAAATGACTTTTCCAATCATATTTAATGATGGAGGTAGGAAAGAATGCCTTTTCTGATTCAGTAATTGAGCACTAAATGCCAGAAGACTTATTGATCTGTTTCACTAAAGATAGTGCATGGGTACAAATCTGTTTCACTAAAGATAGTGCATGGGTACAAATTTAAGGAGTATACCTCATCTACCACAAATTAATGTCTATACAGGGATTGCACCTGTGAATTAATTGTGGAAATAATGCAATCATCTCTCCTGTGTCCTTTGTCTTTGGAAAAAGTGGAATCTATGTAATTCCATCAGGGGTGTCGTACTTTTTTAAAATATGCAATCTTCGCTGAGGACAGAGGTAGTGATAGAGACTTGGACCTGACCCCTCTATGTCAACTATCCTTAGGTTGAAAAAGCCATTGTCTAGGGTCTTACCAGTTGCTAAGTGTCTCATTCCAATTAAGGCTCAAGAAAATTACAAAGGGCAGGCCCAGTAGATGCACTGCACAGCAGACTGGGACCAGGGCTCTAACAAACGTCCTATGTGGGAACATTGGATAAGCAAAGATTCTGTCTGTAACAGCCCTCAAAATCTGGGTATTGCCCTTTCTCTAGTGCACAGTTACTTTGGTAAATGATGGCAAGATTTTCTGGAAAATAATTAGGTGAATATCTTCTATAGGTGGTTTGGCAGTATTCTTCTTCAGGAAGACCAAGCCTCCATTTCAATGGATGGACCCTTGGTCTCAGAAGTTCTTGAACATGGAAACTGTGAGTGAATGTCAATTCAGATTGTAGAAACTGATACAAAAACTTCTATTCCTATTTGTTTGCTCCATCTACAGAGTAATTTTATAACATACTCATATGCAAAAGGTACTCAGATATAATTCATGTAGCACAAAATTCACCCTTTAATGTGTAAAATTGACTGAGTTTTAGTATATTCACAAAATTGTGTAGTCATCACCACTGATTTTAGAATATTTTCATCACTCTCAAAAGAAATCTTATCCTCATTAGCACTTAGAGTGAACCCCCACCCCACATCCACAGTTCCACTTTCCCAGATTTCAGTTACCTAAGCTCAACGGTGGTCAGAAAATATTAAAAACATAAGTCCAGAAATAAAAATAATGTGTAAGTTTATAATGGCACACCCTTCTGAGCAGTATGATGAAATCTCATGCTGTCCCACTCTATCATACCCAGGATGTGACTCATCCCTACGTCTATGAATCCACACTATATATGCTACCCACCTGTTAAGTCAGTCACATAGTAACCATCTCAGTTTTCCCCTTTCCAGATGTGTTATAGTTGGAATAACACGGACTTTCTTAAATGGCTTCTTTCACTTAGTATTATGCGGTTGAGTGTTCCTTGCATCTCTCGATTGCTTGATAGAATAATCGATCTTTGAAAGTTATATAATATCCAATTATCTAGTTTATCTATTTACCTACTGAGGGACATAATTGATTGCTTTCAACTTCTTAAAATCATGGACAGAGTTGTTTTAAACATACATATGTAAGTTTTTGCATGGATGTAAGTCTCCAACTCCTTTGGGTAAATTCCAAAAAGTGTAGTTTCTGCGACATACAGTAAGAGTGTCTTTAGTTTTGTGAGAAACCAGCAATGTATCTTCCAGAGTCACTGTACCATTTGTATTTCTACCAGCAAAGCATGTTTGTATTGCTTCACATACTTGTCAGTATTTAGTGTTGTTAGCGTTCTGGACTTTGGCCATTGTAATCGGTATGGAGTGCTGTCTTGCTCTTTTAGTTGGTGTTTTCCTGACGATATGATGTGAAGCATGTTTTCATATGCTTAGCTGCTACCTGTGTGTCATTGGTGAAATATCTATTAAGATCTGTGGCCCATTTGTTATTCTTTTTTATTTTCTTATTTTTAGCTGTTAGTGTTCTTAGCATATTTTGGATAATAATCCTTTACCAGATGTGTCATTAACAAATACTTTTTCCTAGTCTAATGGTTATTTTCTCATTCTCTTGTCCACTGTATTTCAGAGCAGAAATTTTTAATTTTAATAAACTCCAGTTATCAATTATTTGTTCCATGGATCATATATTTGGTTTTGTATCTAAAAAGGCATCACCACGTTTAAAGCCACCTAGGTTTTCTCCTGTGATATATTCTAGGAGTTTTATAGTGTTGAAATTGACATTTTAGTCTATAGTTTATTTTGAGTTAATTTTTTGGAACAGTGTAAGGAAGGTCTTTGTCTAAAGTTATTATGGTTTTTAATATGAATTATCTAGTTGTTACAACACCATTGGTTGAAGAGACAGTTTTTAATCCATTGAATTACCTTTGCTCCTTTGCCAAAGATGAACTGACTATATTTATGGGGATAAATGTTTTATTTTTATTCTTAATGGGTTGGATCTGAATTTGAACTCTTCTTATCTTAGGATTGTGATCCATTTGAAACACATTTAAGTTAAGGCAAAGTCTTTTATGTTTCCATAGCCTTGCAATCAAAGTTTCTACTGGGCTGTCTATGTTCTGGAATCTCTTTTCAAGGATGTGAGATGTAAGGCCTAAAATTAAAACCCAATATTATATGCTACTGTGAGATCTGGGGAAAACAAGGAGGGTCTCAAATCCCATAACTCCTTTCATTACCCCTCCACAGACACACACATGTTCACACACACACACACACACAAAGTCTTAGACTCAAATAACTTTATCATTGGCAACCTGGCAAGTCTGCTTATCCCTGAACAAACAGGTTTCAGTTCTCTTCCAGCCCACAGAATTATTCCAATGAGCCAATCACATCCTCCTGCGGGAACCAGTTTGTAGTCCATTCTCTTGATACTATAAAGTCAGCCTTTCACCACCCCTATTTGTTTTTGTTTCTGACCTGTGGCCCCTGTGTGGCCTTGCATGGCATGCTATGTTCTCCCATAAACTGAAGGTAAATGTGGTTATCAAACTGCCATTGTTCTAACTATTGGATTGTTCAGTATTGAACTGTGTTTGGTCATCCTTATACACCTAGAACTGGAATTCCTCCCTTACCGAAAGGTAATTAAAGTGGTATGTTTGTAATAAAAAGCTTTGATAATGTTTCTATTTCTGGAGCAGCAAAGGGTCTATTTTGACCAGCAAAGGGCTGGTTGGTTTATGGTCCAGTGTAAAGAATTTGTCTCTTTACAAGGCAGAGGTTAGACTGATTTGCTTGTAGCTCATCATAAAAGTCTCAGTTCTCTAAATTCAGGGTTTCTCAGCTGTGATACATAGCTACTGCATATGCAGCATCCAACTTACGTGCTCTACCAAGCCTCTGTAGGATGTGAGAGGACAGGGGAGTGGATGCACAATTGGCTCATGATTCATAATGTCCTTTCCCTCTGACCCAGGACTTTCGTATCTTCTTCCAGTGTGTATATGAAAGTGGCAAGATAAGTTGTTAACTTTCAGGTAGAGTAAATATAATTCTTCAACCTTGCTCCTAAGATAATGTATTTGCTGCTACATTTTTGCCCATCCCTTTGTTTCTAGCTTTTCTCAATACATTTGTTTTCCTTTGTTTGTATACTTTGTACATAGTGTTGAGTTGAATTTTGCTTTGTGGTATTTTAAAATTATATAAATAGGTTATTATATCTATTTAAATTTATTGATGTGACTTCTATGTTTGGGTTCAGGTCTGTGACATTATTTTTCGATTACTGTATAGATCAGTATAAGTATTGGTTTTCTTAGGCGATTTGTTGACTTTTTAAAAATTACTTTTATGTTACTTCATTTATTACTTTGCATTCCAATTGCTAGTGATCTTATTCACACTTATGCTTTTGATTTTATTCATTCATTTATGTTACTTTGTTTTCTCTGTAACATTTATGCTATTTTCTCCTACTTTTCCTCTTAGCATTATATCAATGAGTTTTTTCTACATTTTCCAATTCTCTCTATTCCAGTATATTTAACTGTGTTATTTGTACTTTATCAAAGCATACTATTTTGACATACTATTTTTGCACTTATTTTTACTTTTATTTTTGTCTTAGTTATGATAGTGAGCATTAAATATATTGAATATATACACCTTCTCAAAGGTCTCCCAAGTAATATGTTATTTGGGTACAGCTCTTTTAGTGGTTTTATTTGGAAGGTCTATGTGTATGATATTCCCTGAACTTTTGCACTTTTATAATCCTAGTATAATACCATGGGCACTTGAAGAATAGCTTTGCTCATTATGAAACTCTTAGTTCAAAGTTTATTTCTTTGAGATTTATGAAAATCTTAAATTGTTCTATTTTATATCATTAATATGTCATTTTTAAGCATTCTGGACCAGTGTGGTTTTTCTTTCCATTTCAATTTCTTGATATTTTTATATGGATTCAAGTAATTTTATGAGTATACAAGGTCTGTCCCGAGAGTATCGAGCCAATGTCAATATAATTAAAACAGTTTGCACAGCCAATAATTTCAGGACAGACCTTATAGGTGGCCGCTGGGATCAGGATGTTTAGTTACACATGAGCCTATTTTATTGGTAGCTTCAGGGGCCATGCATTTCTCAAAATTTTTCCCATCTTTTAATATTATATCTTTAAATTTATATATTATATATAAATTTATATATCTTTAAATATTATATCTGTCTTCTTATTTCTTTTCAGATATTAACAGTATGTATGCTGGATTTCTTTATCAGTCATTTAAATCTATTGCTAATTCCCCGAATTCTTTACACTAATTCCAATGCTTTACTTTTTACTTTTTGGCAGTTTTATTTTCTTTCATCAGTATTCCTCATTATATTTTTAGTAGAAACTACTCTTCCTTGTGTACTTTAAATTTGATCTCATTTCTGGGATGAGATCCTCCTTCCCAATTTTTTTCATGAATTTAGTCAACTCTTGTTTTCACATATTCAGGTGTTTTGTCTATTTCTGTTCATGAGTTTAAATTTTTTATTTATGACTATTCTTCAAATTATGTGTTATATGACACTGTTGCTCTTTTTCATAATTGCCTTTCTAATGAGTACATTTGTCAGCTGAAATGTTTTTATCTCACTTTTTATTTTATTTATTTTACTTATTTTTTAAAAAAGATTTCATTTATTATTTCCAGAGAGAGAGGAAGAAATAGAGGCAGAGAGGGAGAGAAACATCAATGTATGGTTGCCTTTCACCTGCCTCCAGCCATGGACCTGGCTGGAGAACTGGCTTGCAACCTAGTTATGTTGTCCAAGGTGGAAATCAAACCAGCGACGTTTGGGTTCCCAGGCTGGCACCTTATCCACTGTGTTACCAGCCAAGGATTTATCTCACTTAAAAAAAATTAGTATTTTTATAGGTATTGCCCTATACATTCTCTTTATTTTTAGAGAGAGGGGAAGGGAGAGAGGCAGAGAGGGAGAGAAGCATCAATGTATGGTTGCCTTTCACCTGCCTCCAGCCACAGTCCGGGCTGCAGACCTGGCTTGCAACCTGGTTATGTGCCCTGGCTGGGAATTGAACCAGCAACCTTTGGGTTCGCAGGCTGGTGCCTTATCCACTGTGCCACCAGCTAGGGCCTCTGAAAAACATTTTTAAAAAAGAAAGTTATTTCCCATCACAGAGAATAATGGGAATTTCTCCATGCATTTTACAGTGTTGCCTAGCACTGAAACTCAAAGGTTAAAAATATTAATATAAAATTTGTAAACCAATTATATACTTTTGTGAATATGAAACATTAAATACTTTGAAAAATATGAAAATCTAACTCTGGGAAATAAATTTTAGAAATATTATCTTTCCAAATACAATCCAGATCATAGGAAAGTAAGATTTAATTCAATAATATAGGAAGATGGCAAAACTAAGGAGTATGAATATACATCAAACAGAAATATAAGTAATTTAGTATATGTTTAAAAGCAAGTAGATAAAATATGACACATATATTTGTTTTTAAGTTCATTAATATTTTTTAAAAACCACTTTTGTCCTAGCTTGCTAAGGATGCTATAACAGAATACCATAGCTGGTATCTTATAAATTACAAAAATTTATTTCTTCACAGTTCTAGTGGCTGGGAAGTCCAAGGTCATGGTGCCAGCAGATTCAGTGTTTGAGGCCCACTTCTCAAATGTTGCCTTTTCACTGGGTCCTCACACACTGGGTGAAAGGGGTGAAGGAGCTCTTTTCCCATTTATGAGGGCTCTACCATCATGACCTAAGCACTTTCCAAAGGCTGTACCTCCTAATACAATCACCTTGGGCATTAGGATTTCAACATTTAAATTGAGGGGGATACACAAAAATTCAGACTGTGGCAATCTCTTAACAATTCAAGTATGCCATATTTTCCCAACTTCACAATTAATATCTGTTAGGGAGAGGACTTAATTTTGTATTAAAGAATGGATTATTAGTTTCAAGGAACATTGTCTCTTTAAAGTCTGCTCTGCTAGGATTGTTGTATCATTGTTCTAACCTCATTATAAAAATTCACTGTAGCATAATTAGAATGCCAGAGTATAAATGTTGCATTTTTTTTAAATGTTGCATTTTATATATTGAAAAAATAAATGCTTGTCTCCTGGTGAAGGTATATAATTACTAGTATCAAGATAACTGAAAATGCAAAATAATTTACATGGTTTGAGCAAAGGTATTGAAATAGAAGAAGGTAATATTTAAAATTGAGATCATTGTTTCTCTTTCAAGAAAACTAAAAACGCATATATTATCTAATAAGCTTTCTTAAGAGCAAGATCATGCCTTATTTTCACAGTAGTCCGCAGAGTGAACGATAAACTCTGGCAATACCGACACCAGAAATCTTTCCCAATTCCTATTCTATTCTTCTGCCAATGACAGATTAATGCGCCCTCCTTGGTTCTGTCAAATAAAAAGTACACTGGACAAGTTAAGCAGATAAGGAAGGTTGTTGCAATCAGGGAGAAAGATTGATCTCACCTCTGAACAAAGGGTGGGAGGATTCTTTAGTACTGGGGTGAGCAATGAAAAAGTATTGGAGAAAGTTAGGGGGAAGATTGGTTAATGTCACTAGGCCATCTGTATTTGCTAATTGGTGCTCACGGAATTTAGGTTGCTATCCTGACACAGAGACCAGAAGATAGGGAAAGTATCTTATCTTTTTTTTTTTTTTTAAGATTTTATTTCATTATTTTTAGAAGGAGGGGAAGGGAGAGAGGCAGAGAGGGAGAGAGACATCAATGTATGGTTGCCTCTCACCTGCCTCCAGCCACAGACCTGACTGGAGACCTGGTTTGCAACCTTGTTATGTGCCCTGGCTGGGGAATCGAACCTGCGACCTTTGGGTTTGCAGGCCGACCTTTGGGTTTGCAGGCCGGCACCTTATCCACTGTGGTACCAGCCAGGGCTGGGAAAGTATCTTTTTTGATGGCACATTTCAAAGAAGTAGCCCCCAATCCTTGAGAAACCCAGCAAAGGATTGAGAGAAGATTTATATCGGTAAGGAACAGAATTCCCAATTGCAAGTTTTCTAAGTTAGTGGTCTAAGAAAATGGAGGTCAGAAGCTTGTAGTAAAGAAGAAATCTGTCTCAAGTTTAGCCAAGCTGAAGAGATTGATAGTCTTTTTGGTCCTTTTCAATAATTTTACTCCTGTAACTTAAAAAATATATATGTTCATGCCTATTTTGCACTATAAATTATGAGATTCTTGATAGTAGATGGTTTAGTGAATTATGATATGATACATTACAGTATGTCCTTCCCTTCTTTTTACACATGCTCATCTGTTGCACCCTTGCACACCAGTGTTGGGCCGGTTTTGTGGCTTGTTTCATCTAATCAGGATATAAGTGACTATGACATAGCTGAGGCTTCAAAGGTCTTCATGCATTGGGACTTTCTCTGTTGTTGCTTTTTGGAACTTTAATCACCAAGTGAAGTAGATAGATTAACTGACTAGTGGAAGAGAAACTTGATGAGACAAAAATATACTATCCTAATTTAGGATTTCTTAGCTAAAATACCCTCCTAAATGACAGATAAATAATACACGAGGCCATTCTAGAATATTCAGCCTCACTCAGCCACTGGCCAAAAACAGCTTAGCCCATAATAGAAGAACCATTCTATCAATAGTTTTGAAAGAAATGCCACTAAGTTTTGGGGTGTTTGTTAAATATCAAAAGCTAATTGATACACCTTCTCTGGCAACTAACATAATACTTATAATAAGTGTCTAATTACTTTGATGAATAAACAAGTAAATTCATGATATAAATTCGGTACAACTAAGATCTGAATGAGATACCTGAGAGTCAAACTATGAAGAAAAGAAATATATATATAAGTATACACACACACACACACATATATATATATATATATATATATATATATATATATGGTATTTAACATAGAGTCAAGGCCATATTAAGCACCGACACAAATGTTATTTTCATCTGCATTTTTGGTAGGATTAAGTTTGATAAAATTGGCTTAGTTTCAAATATACATTAGATGCTTACTCAAGTAATATTATGTAGTTCTGCCATACATATCAATGTAGCTTTAAAGAAATTAAGATAAAGATCATTAGCATTCTCCATTATTAGGCTATACAGAGAAGCTGCCCATGTTCTTTTCAGTATAATTGTATGCATTAATTTACTATGGATCTACTTTTGTGTAATCTGAGAGAATCCAGGCAATTAAAGAACCAGAGGAACCAGGCATACTTGAGTTAAGACCCTGCACCATGTACACACAAATAAGCATACCCATGCACATACGCACACACCCTCTAAGGTCTGTAATTCTGACTTCTTTGGTTAATACACTCTTTCAACTTGAATGCATTTTCCCTTGCTGTCTGACAAAATCTCAACTCAAATAACATTTCTTCCACCTTAACACAATATAATCTGAAACTTCAATCAGAGCTCTTAATTTATCCCCATTTATTTTATATTTTGTTTTTGGTTTTTTTTTTTTGCAAATACTGTAGTTCCATTGTACATTCCCTAATCCAGTATAGACTTCATGTTTACATTTTTTTGGCACCAGATTTTGTTCCTAATTTTGACTTAGTTAAGTAATAAATGTTGAAAATATTTAAGCTATAATATTTTAGTGATAAAATTCTGTGTGCATTAAATATTAATACAGGATAGATATCAAGTATGTATAAGAATAAAAACCTATTATAGTTTGCAATGTAGAGATGTATTGGAAAAACATTAATGTAAAAAAGTTAATAGTGGTTCTCTATAGTAGTATGTTCAGACATTTTAATTGTTGGACATTGCTTGTCTATATTTCTAATTCTTACGTAGTAAATATATACGTTTGCATATATATATTTTTAAAGATTTTATTATTTTTAGAGAGAGGAGAAGGGAGGGAGGCAGAGAAGGAGAGAAATATCAATGTATGGTTGCCTTTCACCTGCCTCCAGTTATGGACCTTGCTGGAGACCTGGCTTGCAACTTGGTTATGTGCCCTGGCTGGGAATCAAACCAGTGGCCTTTGAGTTCACAGACTGGCTCCTATCCACTGAGCCACTAGCCCAGGCAAAATATATTTGTTTTATAAGAAAACCAATTATTATTCTGTTACTTTTTTAAAAATGTATATGTTCTTCAAATATTTTAGTAATTAAACTTTCCATCCAACTCTCTTTGCAGTGAATGTTGTAGTGATAACACGTAAATTCTTCCACTTATGATATCAGTCTGGCTTACAAGAGCAATACCTTTTCTCTGGCTTTGTCCTCAGGATGCTGGATATGTTTCCATGAGGTGAAGGCTCAGTCATTGACCATCAGTAAATGAATCTAAATACACCACTTCTCTAGGTGTGTGCACAATTATCTTTTTCTTCTTGGGGTTATTTTCCATCTTCCAATCTGCAGCCACCCATTATTGCTGCCTTTTCCTTCCTGGCATTGTGGCTCCTCATCTCCCTGGCAACCCCCTTCCATTGCCTAACTGAATTCTTCATTTATAGTCTGTTTCTGAAAGTACCCAAACTCACAAAATATACTTAAAATTATTATCAAGCTGAATAATTTCTGTTTGCCCTCCATTTTATACCAGGTTGTGCTGTATAGCAAATAAAACAATATTACTTTGAATTTGGCTTGCTGACCTACAGTATTACATATTTGTTTCATCTAAATAACTTTTTCAATTGAAAAATAACTAAAATAGTTTAATTATATTTTTATGAACTCTATGTCCACTGTGATTTACAGAACTAAAAAGAATTACATGCATCAGCTCTATTAGACTGCAAATTACAGACTGGAATTCCAACAGACACTTTCTGAGTAAAAGGATGGCAATAGAGAAGAGGAAGAAAAAACTGGCAGTTGAGCAGACATTCCATCCAAATGATCTCCATATCTATGATTCTGTTTCTTTTCTGGTTGTATGCTTAGTTTATTTTTAAATTCAGTTGCTAGCTCTGGCTGGTGGCTCCCGTGGGTACTGGCCTGTGAACCCAAAGGTCAGTGGTTTGAGTCCCAGCCAGGGCACATAACCAAGTTGCAAGCCAGTTCTCCAGCCAGGTTGGTAGCTGGGGGCAGGTGAAAGGCAACCATACATTGATGTTTCTCTCCCTCTCTGCCGCCCTCCCTTACCCCCCTCTCTGAAAATAATAAAATCTTTAAATAATAAATAAATAAATAAATAAATTCAGTTGTTGATGTGAATTTGTTGTCATTTTAAAGTTCATAATTTTGATCTTCTTTTTCGTATATAGTTCCCTTTAATATTTCATATAATAATGGCTTGGTGATGATGAACTTTTTTAGCTTTACCTTGTCTGAGAAGCACTTTTCCTGCCCCACCATTCTGAACGATAGCTTTGCTGGATAGAGTAATCTTGGTTAAGAGTTCTTGATTTCTTTCCATCACTGAATACTTCTTGCCAGTCCCTTCTTGCCTGAAAAGTTTCTTTTGAGAAATGAGCTGATAGTTTATGGGAACCATTTTGTAGGTAACTCTTCTTTTTTCTTGCCGCCTCTAAGATTCTCTATTGTTAACCTTTGACATTTTACTTATAATAGGTCTTGGTGTTATTTTCTTTGGGTCCAACCTGTTTGGGACGCTCTGTGCTTCCTGGACTTGTATGTCTATTTCCTTCACCAAATTATGGAAGTTTCTTTCATTATTTTTTCAGATAAGTTTTCAGTTTCTTGCTCTTCCTTTTCTCCTTCTGGTACCCCTATGATTCAGATGTTGGTGCATTTAAAGGTGACCCAGAGGTTCCTAACTTTTCTTCATTTTTGCATTCTTGTTTCTTCTTTCTGTTCTAGGTGAATGTTTATTTCTTCCTTTTGATTGAAATTATTGATTTGAATCCTGACTTCTTCCCCATCACTGTTGGTTCTCTGTATATTTTTATTTATTTTACTTTATATAACTTTCACTCCTTTCTTTATTTTGTGGCCATATTCAATGATTTCTTTAAGCATCTTGATCACCAGTGTTTTGAATTCTGCATCTAATGAGTTGGTTATCTCTGATTCATTTAGTTCTTTTTCTGAAGTTTTGTTCTGTTTTTCATTTGGTCCGTATTTCTTTGCCTCAATTTGGTGGCCTCCCTGTGTTTGTTTCTGTGTATTGGGTAGAGCTGTGTCTTGGTAGTATGGCCTAATGTAGTAGGTGTTCTGTAGGGTCCAGTGGCACAGCCTCCCCTATCACCCAAGCTGGACACTTGAGATGCATCCTTCATGTAGGCTAAGTACACCCAACTCTTGTAGTTGAGCCTTGGTTGCTGTTGGCAGGTCAATGGGAGGGATTTACCCAGGCCAGTCAGCTGCAAAGACTGGCCACGATCACTGACCACCAACTTCCACCCTCCATGGAGGATCAGCTTGTCCAGGGGCAGTTTGGTGGCACTCTGAGGTGGTCTGTGGCTGTCCACTGGTTGTATTGGCCCTGGGGTTTCCTGGTTGGTGCAAGCCACGGTCAGTTACCACTTGTATTTTTGTCATGGTCCCTGCCTAAGATGTAAAGCAATCTGCAATAGCTGCTATTTGTGCTGGGTGTGGAGATTCCCCAGAACACACAAGCTGTGAACCTAAGCTGGCTGCTGCTAGTGCTGGGCCTGGAATTCACTGTGGCAGCTGCTGCTTTTTGATAGGTTATAGGAAGTTGTGAAGCAGGAGCTAAGACCAGCATTCATATGGAAAAGCAGCTTGGGTGGATCTGTAAATTGAGTAGGGCAGAGTCTCTGGGGGTTTCCAAAGTGGTCAAACAGTGTTAGTCAGGTTGATGGAGTCTTGATATGGTGCCAGCTTGCTGGATCTATGGGAGGAACATTTAAATAAAAGACAGTGGCCTCTACTGGCCTTGACACCAGTCACTTTAGTTTCTCCCAGTATACCCTTGATGCCTTTCAAGCTGCTACTCTAGTGCTGGAGTTCAGAGGGAGTGAGTCTAAGTAGGTGAGTCTCTGTGTGGGTTCTTTAAGAGGGACTGATGGGAGCGCCAACATTTTTTTCCACTGATTCCAATCCTCACTAGTTTTTGCAGCCAGACGTTGTGGGTACTTGTTTTCCTGGCACTTAAACCCTGGTTTGGGGAGCCTGGGGGGCCTATTGTTAAGTCTGGGACTACTTGTTCCCAAATTTTTATCCATTACACATGGATGAGAAACAAACCCATTTTATACCTGTGCCCCTGCAATCCATCTTGATGGATGTGGTTTCTTTTATTTCATAGTCAGCTTTCCATTCAACTTGATTTATGACAGTTCTCGCTGATGGTTGTTCTATATTTTAGTTGTAATGTTTTTAAAGATTTTATTTATTTATTTTTAGAGGGGAAGGGAGGGAGAAAAGGAGGGAGAGAAACATCAATGTTTAATTGCTTCTCGTGCACCCCTGTCTGGGGACCTGGCCCACAATCCAGGCATGTGCCCTGACTGGGAATGGAACTGGCAACCCTTTGGTTCATAGGCTGATGTTCAATCCACTGAGCAATACCAGCCATGGCTTAGTTTTGATTTACTTTTTAAAGATTTTATTCATTATTTTTAGAGAGAAGGGCAGGGAAAGAAGAAGAAAGGGAGAGAAATATCAATGTATGGTTGGTTGCCTTTCACCTGCCTCCAGTTAAGGACCTGGCTGGACACCTGGCTTGCAACCTAATTATGTGCACTGACTGGGAAATGAACCAGCAACCTTGGGTTTGCAGGACAGCACCTACTCACTGAGCCACCACCCAGGGCATTAGTTGTAATTTTGATATGATTGTGCGAAGAGGCAAGCCCTATCTGCTAGTGCCACCATCCTGACCAGATCCAGCCCTCAAACTACAAATTCTTAGACTGTTCAATCACCCCAGATAATTAAGGGAAAACCATTACTAGTATACTAAGAAATAGTCTTATGAATCCCACCATCATTTTTACTCTACAAATTATTTTTTAGGAATCAATTTATTATATTACATAGTATCTTCATGTTGAGGACTTTTGAATGAAATAGTGCCCTGACCCCAAGAGATATATGTTTCTATATATGTTTATAGCTTGCCTTCACTTCCAGAGGTTTCCAAATTTTGAATGTTTTATTCATCAGTCTATTCTATGACATAGAGAACTGCTTAGCACATAGACTCAATATCCACATAGTAATTATTCAATGAATAAGAAAAATTGTTGTCTAATAACAGTAATATAGGCAACTTTAGGTAAAAATATTTAAGTTTTGAGTCTTCTATCAAAACATTATCATTTTAAGAGACAATAAATTTAAATTTAACTATGTTATATTGTTTCTTTCTAGAGGCCTCTTTTTTAGTTTTTAAGAAAGAAAATGTACCTGATGATCTGTAGAACTTATAAGATAGCTAAATATATATCAGAAGTCAAGGATGCTTGATTTTTCTCATAACTTTATCCCTAATAAAATTGGAAATATGGGTACCTCATTTTTTATCTCAGACTTTAATTGTTTCACCTGGAAAGAAGGCTGTATGATCTTGTATGTTATTTCTCAAATGTGTCTTTTTAAAATTTAATCTTTATTTTTTCCATTACCATTTAGTTCCATCATATCCCCCTCTCCCATTATGTTCACTGCTACATGTATATCAAGAAAAACTTAAAAATGACAACTGCTTTAAATTTTTGTTTGGCATTCTGGAAAGGTGAAACTACGTATGCACATAATAAAACAATCTGCCATTCGTGATAACATGGATGGATCTTGAGAATATCAAGCTAAGCAAAATGTGTCAGAAAGGAAAAGTTAAGAACCATATTATTTCACTCATGGGTTATAAACCCAAAAGCCACAAACAAATAATAAAGAAAAAATAACAAACAAAAAAGTGTAAGGACAGACAACAGTATGGTGGTTCCCAGAGGGAAGAGGGGGGAGGGTAGTAAAGGGTAAAAGAGGTCAAATATATGGTGACTGAAGATGATTTGACTTTGGATAGTGAACACACAATACAATATACATACAGATGATGAACCATAGAATTGTACACTTGAAACCTATGTAACCTCATTGTTCAATGTCATTCCAATAAATTTAATTAAAACATTTTTTTTCTAAATAGATCAATGATTGCCCAAGGGTGGTCAAGGGAAAATGAGTAGGAGGTTTTTAGAATATATAATAATAATATATATATAATATATATAATATTATATTGATGAATATGTCATTATATAGTTGACTAAATCCATAGAATGTATATCACCAAGAGTAAGCCATAAAGTGAACTATACACTTTGAGTGATTATGATGTATCAATATTGGTTTATTTCCAGGAAAAAAAATATAGCAATCAATTTAGTGATACTGATTATGGAGGAAACTATGCAATTGTGAGGGCTGAGGGCATGTGAGAAATCTGTACCTTCCTCCCAATTTTATTGTAAACTATATGGTTTACAATAATGTTTATTTATAATGTGAAATCTTTAAGAATAAATAAAGTTTCATAAAAATATGAAATATCTATGTTTATAATAATAATACATGAAACTTATTTGAAGAGATTTTGTAAATATGCTAAGCTTATAGATCATTTATAAATTATCAGAATTATGTGTGAACTAGAATATTTTGCTTTATATCAATGGGAGATTCATGAACTGAACTCAGGTCCATGAAAATGCCTATTTTTAATACTGCAATGATGCAATTTTAATTTAAAAATTCTTTTTTCCATATTTATGTGAATTAAATGAAAACAGTTATAAGACATAAAATCATGTAATGTAACTGCTCTTAGCACCCCAGTTTATTCATCCTAAATAACATAGAAACTGACTTTTAAAAAATAAGATTTTTATACAGTAGAAACTTGCTAAGCTATTTTACATTGTTTTAGTGAAACTAAATATTTTTAATATCTTAGATATATATTTCATGCTACTAAAATAATTGAAGACTACCTCTTAAAAATTGGATTTCATATGTGAGACTTATACTTATTTGTAACAAATAAAAAAATAGCATCAAAATCTAAACATTCACAATAATAACCACAATCTAAAGCCAGAAGTGTTTCTCCATTGGTATGAAATTTTACTGACATAAACTGGTGATTTAAATAAAATGAAAATCATTGAACCAAAGATTTATGGTAATGAAATTTCATAGGAATGAAAAACAGCTGTGGAAGACTTAAACAAACATTGAAGCAAGAGTTTAAGCTAACTATTTAATAGCAATTACTGACTTGAATAAATGACCAAAGTTATGAAGCTACAATAATTTCATAAATTATAGAAGTAGCCACCAGATCATGTTTAAACAAGCAAAGATAGAGTGTTAACAACCACAATAATATGAATACTTGGTGTAAAATCTTAATTTACCTTGGAAAATAAATAATAAACTTTATTTTAAACAATTTTTAATTTGCTAAATTTAAGTTTTATATGTTTTTGCTTTAATCAAAGACATCACTATATTAGGTTCTTGACTGAACTTTCTGGTGAGAAATGCAAGTAGGACATAAAATTTTAATTGCTTCAGAAATAAAAGAATACCTTCATTAATTATGATTAATTATAACCAAAAACCTAAGAAAAACACTTAGATAAAGAAAGCATTTTTTAATGCCTTAAAATTTAAAATGCAGAATACTTTATGATTCCCTTATTTGGTTACAGTGCTATAGATATTAGATTATAATTTACTAATCACAGATATCCTGTTTATGATCTACGATATTAAAAAAAATATTCTAATGATTTCATTGAAATGCTAAGTAATCAAGGAATAATTTTTAAAAAATATAATGGGTACCAACTGTATGGGAAAACATAATTGCCAGTGATACCTTAGACAAGGGTCTGATCTCCAAAATATATAAAGAACTAATGCGATTCAACACCAGGGAGACAGACAGCCCAATTAAAAAATGGGCAAAGGACCTGAACAGACAACTCACTGAGAAAGATATACAAAGGGCCCAGAGGCATATGAAAGAATGCTCAACATCACTAGTCATCAGAGAGATGCAAATTAAAACCACAATAAGATACTACCTCACACCTGTCAGAATGGCAATCATCAGCAAATCAACAAACAACAAGTGTTGGCGAAGATGTGGGGCAAAGGGAACCCTCATACACTGTTGATGGGAATGTAGGCTGGTGCAGCCACTGTGGAAAACAGTATGGGGTTTCCTTAAAAAACTAAAAATGGAACTGCCTTTTGATCCAGCAATTCCGCTACTTGGACTATACCCAAAGAATCCTGAAACACCAATTCATAAGAACCTATGCACACCTATGTTCATATCGGCACTATTTACAATAGCCAAGTGCTGGAAACAGCCTAAGTGCCCATCAGTGGATGATTGGATCCAAAAACTTTGGTACATTTACACAATGGAATTCTATATAGCAGAAAGAAAGAAGGAACTTGTACCCTTTGCAACAACATAGATGGAACTGGAGAGTATTATGCTTAGTGAAATAAGCCAGTCAGTGAAGGACAAATATCATATGATCTCACCCATTACGGGACAATAATGAGCAAAACTAACAACAAGCAAAACAGAACCAAATATATGAATATAGTGAATAGGCCTTCAGTGGTCAGGGGGAAGGGGTTTGAGGGAGTGGGGAGGCAGAGGCAAGAAAGGGGAGCAGCTTAGACAAGAACCTAGTATAAAGGAACCATGGGCATGGACAACAGGTGGGATTGACTTTGGTGGGAATGGGTGGGTGGGGAGGGGGACAGAGGGGAGCAAAAAGGGGATGAATGTAATACAACAACAATAAAATTAAAAAAAAAAAATATATATATATATAAAATGGGTATATAATTAAACATTTTTGTTCTTTTTTTCTGAGATGACTGTAAGTGCACATGACATCACTGGCCAATTATGAGATAATAAAATAACCTAAAATAATTTATGTATTATGTAGAAAGAGATAAAGCTATGTACCCATAATTACAATATGTCCCTTTCTTTTTTAAATTAAATGCCTCTTTCAGTGTGGAATCTTTTAAGTTCAGAAGTCATTTCCTCCTTCCCATAATCATAAATTTCAGGGTTTCCCCTTGATAACTTTCCCATGCTTTCTGGGTTTAAGTTTCTAAAACATAGGAAAAAATTTAGGTTAATGTCTTTCTCTGTATGCATAATGCTGACATTCAATATATAAGCATACTATGTGGTATGCACAATTATATCATTTATGTGTATACCATATTGTCATAAAACTCACCCTGTGCTTTCTGCTCCAGTTCCATGACATTATTTCCTTTAATTATCATGTCCTAACATCATTGTTATTTTATTTTGTCTAATGAAGAAATCTTTCATTTAAGATGTGCAAGCTGTTCTCTCCAAAGAGTGGTATAATTTGGCAGAGGATCAAAGCAGTATCCTAAGGGAAAAGGGATGAAAATTGACAAACACACCCCTTTTGAGTTTATCATGAATCATGTGTTTGATTGTTTGCAATAATGGCTGCACTAATTCCCCATCTTGGATTCTTTTCAATGTGACTTTGCTGTTGTGACATGCCAAAAGTAGCTATTGACATATACATGATTCAAAAATAATTAATTTAGTCAGGACTGAAAGTATGCTTAAGGGAGCTGTACCAGCAAAAGCACTAGCATTCTGGAGTAAATTAAAGTGTTCAAATACCATAAAGGTCTCTGAACCCTAAACATTTTATAGGAAAGAAAGAGGTTGAGAAGTATTCAGGTGCTTACATGGGTCTTTTCAGTTTTCAACAGGATGGAAAGAGCCAAGGTTAAAACCAAGAGCCCAGAGGTCAGGGAACAAAGCCAATAGGAAGCATAGAAAAATCCATATCCTGAGAGCAGCCAGAAAACAATGGACTGGCAAGCCTTACCCATATAGAAGACAGAACGGAGAGTCCAGTTCCAGGGGGCAGAACCAGGCCATGATTAAGATTATCACCCTGGCTGGTGGCACAGTGGATTGGCACCTGCCTTGTGAACCCAAAGGCCGCTGGTGTGATTCCCAGCCAGGGCAACATAACTAGGTTGCAAGCCAGGTCTCCAGCCAGGTCTGTAGCTGGAGGCAAGTGAAATATTCATGTTTCTCTCACTCCCTTCCCCTCTATCTGAGAAACAATAAATACAATCTTTTAAAAAATGATTATTTACTGTCCCTGGAATTTAACGACTTAGTCTATCTAACAGGTTTTCCAATTTGCTGAACAGCTATATATACTTTGTACCTTCCATTCTTCCTTTCTAGAGTGAGGTTTTTTATAGTAGTTATGCTTTCTTTGCTCTCCATTACATGTTGAGAACATGGGGTAAGAGTAATTGTATTCTAATGGCAAAGATCTGTGAATGAAGAGGAGGCATTCTAAGAAGGATATTTTTTTTTTTTCCATTCAATGTTACACCAAGATCCTGAACTTTGAATATCATGCCATCCTTGCAGAAGACCTTTAGGGCTCTCAGAGTAGAAGAATATTTTTGTACATGGAAATAATGATTGTGACAGAGTGAAATGCTTGGTCTCTCTGATTTCATCTTGTAAGCATGCTTTGTTCCCATGTTCATCATTAGATAAATTTCGCTCTGGGCTTGAGTTATATGTTTTATTTATCAAAGATTTGCAGGAACCTTTTGACAAACTCACATCTTCCTCAGGCCCCTGCTGGACCCTCGTGTCTGTGCTGATCAATCACTCACCTCTTTCCCCTCCCACTTCCCCTTCCTTTGACATACAAGTAGCCTGAACTCTACAATTTCTAGGGATAGATTTGAGGATAAGGCCTTTCATATTCTCAGTTGGTGCTTTCTTGGTTAATAAATCTTTTCTTTCTCTGAACTCTGATGTTTTTAAGTTTGAGCTTGCACAACATCAGGCCCAAGGACTTGACCAGTAACATCATTAATTGTGGCAGAGTGAAGACTTTCGTAGATTGTAAAAATGACTGCATTTTTTTTTCTCTCCATTTAATAAGTTGTTTTCAATATGACATCGAAGCTCCTAGTATCAAATTGTGATGATCAGGGCTGGGCTTCTGATATACTTTGATCAGTTGAATTAGGAGAAAGTGACAGAACACTAGTTCCAATTCAAAGCCTCAAAAACCTTGACTACTTCCATTATATCTGTTGGAAACCTGCCTGGATGACATGCATAATAACACAAGCTAACCTGCTGGCTGATGAGAGATACATAGCTCAGGAATATTCATCATCTTGTACATTAGCCATAATGTCTCAAGAAGCAGAAAACTGATATGCTGCTGACTGCAGACACACACAGAGCACCGCTGAGACCAGAAGAACAATCTGAGTCCTGCCTAAATTTTAGACCCACAGACTCATAAGCTAACACAACGGATGTGTTAAGTCACTAACATGTGAGATGATTTTATTTGCAGTAGTATTAGTTGATGCTATGGCTGATGGATTGGAATAGCTGCAAAAGAGGCATGTGCTCAGGGAAGGATACAGGAATGAATGGAGAACGCCCCCCCCCCACCTACATACATGCATAGCTCCCCAGTTATCAACATCTGCCACATGAGTAGTACATTTGATGAAATTGATAAACTTACACTGAGACACCATGACCACACCCAATGTTCATAGCTTACGTTATGGTTCACTTTTTGTGTTTTACATTCTATGGGTTTGGATAAATGTATAGAGACATACCTTAATACTAGTGGTTAATTTGCACTATAGTGAGCAAGCAATCATGAAGCATTTTCTCTTGTATTGTGGTGCCGTGACTCATATAAGTTCTAGCAAGTGCAATGACTGGTGATCAAGTGCCAAGTGCCAAAACATTTTTTTCTTGTTAAAACGCAAAAAGTATCAGGTTTGACTAGTTTTGAAGTTGACAAACACTGAGGTGCCAGTGTACCCGTTATTATAGCATCATACAGAGTATTTCAGCTGCTACAAAATTGTGTTCCACAGATTCCTCCATTTCCTAAACCAACTCACAGGTAATTGATATTTTTATACTGTCTCCATTTTCTTTTTTCCAGAAGCCATATACTGTAGTTGAAATCATACAGTATGTGGCTTTTTCAGATTGGTTACTTTTATTTCATAACAGGCATTTATGTTTTCTACGTCTTTTCATGATGTATACTTTATTATGATTTTTAAGTGTTCCATACAGAAATGTTTATTAAAGTATAATAGAGATATATTATATTAGTTTTAAAGTATAATATAATGATTTGACACATAAGAGATAAAACTTCAGTTATGAAATACTAGGTAGCTAAGTTATTTTTAAAGTGTAATAATATTCCATTGTCTGAATGTACTACAGTTTATGTATCTGTTCGTCTCCTGAAGGATATCTTGATTGCTTCCCAGTTTGGCAATTATGAACTATTAATACCAGTGTGTAGGTTTCTGTGTGGACGTTATGTTTACTACTTTGAGTAAATACCAGGAGCACATTGCTGAATTGTATGGTCAGAGTATGTGTAGGTTTGTAAGAACCATTGAACTACATTTAAAAACAGTTGTACCATTTTTAATTCCAATAGCAAGAATGAGAACTCCTATTGCTGCTCATCCTCTCAAGTTTGATTGTGTCAGTGTTCTGGGATTTTGGCCATTCTAATAGATGCGTAGTGGTATCTTTTTGTTACTTTAATTTATATTCCTCGGAGAACATATGGTGTAGAGCATCTTTTTATGTAGTTATTTGCTATTTATTATCTTGTTTGGTAAAGATTCTGTTAAGCTCTTTAGTTTGTTTTCATATTGTTTCTTATATAAGAATTTTTTGCATATTGTATATAAGTTTTTTATGAGATGTTTTACAAATATTTTCTCCCAGGATGTGCCTTGTCATCTCATTCTCTTCATATTGACTTTTACAGAGCAGGTTTGTTTGTTTGTTTGTTTTTAATAAAGTCCAGTGCATCAATTATTTTTTTCTTGGATAATACTTTTGTTGTTTTAACTAAAAAGTTATCCCCACAACCAAGGTCATCTAGGTTATATCTTTTCTTTCTTTTTTAAGATTTTATTCATTATTTTTAGAGAGCAGGGCAAGGAGGGAGGAAGAGAGGGAGAGAAACATCAGTGTATGGTTGCCTTTCACCTGCCTCCAGCTACGTACCTGGCTGGAGACCTGGCTTGCAACCTGGTTATGTGTCCTGGCTGGGGAATTGAACCAGCAACCTTTGGGTTTGCAAACTGGCACCTTACTCACTGTGCCACCAGCCAGGGCTAGGTTATATCTTATGAAGCAAGACATGCATGAGCATAACATAAAGTTGTTTTAAGCTGCCAAATTTAAAGTAGTTTATTACATAGCAATAGAAACTAGAACCAACTGAAGTCATGCTTTCAACATCAGATGCTTCATAGTCTCACTCTGCATTTTATGCTCATATCCTATGGAATACGATTCCATAAGAATGTCTGCAAAAATAAAACATTTACATTAAGGGGTTATTCAACATTACCAGATATATTGATGTCATCTGAAAGAGAAAGGTATTTATGTGCCCAATTTCCTTGTGCAATCAATTTACATAGGCTGTAAGCTGGTATTCTAAGATAAACTATAGATTTTCAGTGAAAAGATATCAATTGTGATTAAGTAGTTTTGCTATTTGTTCACCAGTTCCTTTTAGAAGATATTTCTGAAAATAGCACATTTAAAGCAAGAGTTCTTTATAAACAGTTTGACCTAACTACACTAAATTTTACCATTAAGTAATGTCCTATAATTACACAGCTTCACCTTAGGGAGACAAACACAACTATTCACATTTGAAGTGGAATTTTATTTACTAAATTGTACTCAGTTGTAACACTAGCCTCTAATGAGGAACACTTCAATGAATAGCCTTGTTGCTTCAGATCAATATGACATATCGTTTGAACACTGTAGTTTTAGATCAGCCCTTGAAATCAGGCAGCACAAGACTTCCAACATTTTTCTTCCTTTTCAAAATACTTGTTTTAGTTATTTTGCATTTACAAATAAATTTTTAAAAAGCAAATAGTTCTACAAAACAGATTTTGGTATTTTGATTTTCATGTGAAATCTACAGAACAATTTGAGGAAAATTGACATGCTAACAGTATTGATCCATTGATCCTTCCAATTCACAAAAACAGCATTTTACATTTTTTAAATTGCTCACAGAAATGTTTTATGGTTTTCATTTTGGAAGCCTAGCATGCTCTTTGATACATGCAGTCAATTATAAAGACAGTTTTAATTATATTTTCTAAATGTTTTCTAAATGTATAGAAATTTAATTTTTGTATGTGATCTTGTATTTTGTAAAATTGCTTGGTTTAGTCAAAGATTAGTGCTGTAGATTTTTAAAAGTGTTTCTACATACATAATCAGATCACCTAAAAATTATGATTTTACCTCTTTATTCCCCAATCTGCATGCATTTACTTTCTTTTCTTTCTTTTATTTTAAATTTAATTTATTGCAGTGGTGAGGACCTCCTGTAAAATGGCAAACAGAAATGATGAGATCAGAAACTTGTTGCTAGCCTGAGAGTTTACTATTTCATTATGACTAAGAGCTATGTTAGTTATAGGATGTTGTAGATAGCTGCTGAGATTTAAGAAATCCCCTCCTCTATGTCTTGATTGTTGACATTTATTTTGTCATGAATATGTCTATTTAAAAACTTGTTGTTGTTTTTCCTGTGGTATTTTTTAAAATCTGTTAATATGATGGATTGTATTGATAGTTTTTTTCTGATTGTTATCATTTTAGATTAAACTTTCAGTAAGTGAACATCATAGAAATGGAATTACGTATTATATACTCTTTTCTTTCTGCTTTAATTCCTTCAATATGTTGTGATAAATTGATCTTTTTGTGGTTATCAATTTGATTTATTTAGTTTCTACTCAGTATTCTATTAAATGAATATATATTTCCTGTATATTTTATAGATGTACATATACACTTATCCTAGTTTTAGAACAATAAAATAAAGCTGTGGTGAGCTTTCTTTTGTGTGTATTTTTTGTAAGGATATGTTTTCATTTCTCTTGGGCAAATATATTAGAAGAATTCCTAGATTATACGTATATGTTTAAATTTATTTGAAACTACCAAAGAGGTTTTAAAATTGATTGAACAATTTTTATTTCTATCATCAATATTTAATAGTTTTAGTTGTTCCATATCCTTATTAATCCTTGTTAGTTTTTATTTTTATTTTGTTTATTTTAGCCATCTGTATGTGTATTAGCTTTGATTTTCAATTTAGGTTGCTTTTTCCAAAAATACTAATGAAATTGATCATCTTTCCATATACATATTAGTTCTTTGGATATCTTTGTTTTGAATTTACTGGTTCACTCATTTCTTCATATATCTACTGAGCTATTTGCACTTTTGTTACAGATTTATGAAATATTTTTAAATGTATTTTGGATAAGGGCATTGTTAAATATATAAATGTTGCAAAGTTTCCCAAGTTGACAGGTAGCTCTTTTACTTCACTTTTTTGTCTGATGGTAGAAAATGTCTCTCTTTGTATTTGTGTGTAGTATAAAATATAAATCTACTTTTCAGTTACACTAATTGTAGGCATTGGCCACACCATAACATTTTTTTCCCATGTCCTAGTGCTTGTAGGAATGGTTCTTTCAATTCTAAATATTTTCACTTTGGTATACAGGTTCTTAGCTTTTGCTATCTTTAATCTATATGAAAGTTTGACTGAAGTGGACAAAGAAGTGGAATTCACTGGATTAGTGGAGCTATGGAGACCAGAAGTTGGCTCCCTGAGTACAGTAGGTGGGAGTTGTAAAGTCAGTAAATTTTATGCCAAATGTTATTTTATATTTGCCACTTTCTTAGAAGTTTTTAATTAATTAATTTATTAACCTTACTCAAGATCATGCCTACTGGTTTTTAGAAAGACAGGAAGGGAGGGAGAGACATTGATGTAAGAAGGAAACATAGATTGGTTGCCTCTCATACATACAAAAACAAGGACCAAACTTTAGGCATGTGTCTAAGCTGAGAATCAAATTTATGATCCTTCAATCTATATGACAATGCTCTAATCAAGTGAGCCACACTGACCAGGGAAGTTCTGACTTAAAAAAATAAATAAATAAACAATATTTGCAAATTAAAAACACCACTATAGAGCTTCTTTTTAAAAATTGAATTTTTTCCCATTACCATTTAGCTCCCTCATACCCTCCTCTCCCACCTGACAATCACTGCACTGTTGTCTATACCTATGCGTTTTTTTTCCTTTTGGCTTTGTCTCGCCACTCATAGCTGTCACCCTGCTCTTCATCTATGAGTCTGCTTCTGTTTTGCTTGTTCTTTCAGTTGCTGATTAGATTCCACGTATGAGTAAAATTGTATTGTATTTGTCTTTTTTTTTTTTTTGATGTTCTCCAGGTCCATCCATACTGTCGCAAATGGTCACATTTTATTTTATTTTTTATTTTTTAATAACTGAGTAGTATTCCATCGTGTAAATGCCCCATAGTGTTTTTATTCACATCTACTGATGGACACTTGGCCTGTTTCTATATTTTGGTGATTGTAAATAATGCCGTAATTAACATAGGAGAGTTCATGTTGTGACAGGTTTCTTTGGGTATATTACCAGAAGTGGGATCACTGAGTCAAAAGCAGATCCATTTTTAATTTTTTGAGGTATCTCCATACTGCTTTCCACAGTGGCTGCACAAATCTTCATTCTTACTAACAATGCAAAAGGGTTATCCTTTCTCCACATCCTTGCAAGCGCTTGTTCATTGACTTATTGATGATGGCCATTCTGACAGATGTGAGGTGGTCTCTCATTTTGGTTTTAATAAGGTTCAGCATCTTATAATATGTCTACTGGTCACTTTTATGTCCTCTTTGGAGAACTATCTATTTAGGTACCTTTCCCATTTTGTGAAAATTGGACTTTGGTGGGGGAGGTGTTAAGTTTTGTTAAGTTCTATATGTATTTTTGATATTAGCCTCTTATCAGATGTATAAGCAAATATGTTCTCCCATTCCAAAGGTTGTCTTTTATGATATATCTCTCTAACAAGGGAAACAAATAAACAAACAAAAATAAATGGGACTGCATCACACTAAATTTTTTTTTTTTTTGCACAGCAAAAAAAATCATCAGCAAAATAAAAATACTGCTGCAATCATTGTTTGAGATTTTACTGCCCATGTTTTCTTCCAGGGTTTTTATGGTTCCTGGTCTCGTATTTAAGTTTTTAATCCATTTTTAATTTACTCTTGTGTGTAGTGTAAGAATATGGTCTAGTGTTATTTTTCTGCACCTATCTGTCCAATTTTCCAACATCTATTGAATAAACTATCTTTAGCCCGTTGTATGTGCTTGCTTCTTCTGTCAAATATTAATTCGTTATAATAAAGGTGTGGGTTTATTTCTGGGCTCTGTTCTCTTCCCTTGATCTCTGTGTCTGTCTTTATGTCAGTATCACGGTGTTTTGATTACTATGCCCTTATAGTATAGTTTTACATTAATTAGCATGATTCTTCCAACTTTGTTTTTCTTTCTCAGGATCCCTGTTGCTATGTGGGGCCTTTTGTGATTTCATGTACACTTTTGAGATATTTGTTCTCATTCTGTGAAACACATCATTGGTATTTTGATAAGAATTGTATTGAATCTATGGATTGCTTTGGGTAGCATGGGCATTTTAAGGATGTTAATTCTTCCTATCCATGAATACAGTATGTGCTTCTTTGTATCTTGTTCATTTTCTTTCTTCAGTGTCTTATGATTTTCTGAGTACAGATCTTTTACGTCTTTGGTTGTATTTATTGCTAGGTAGTTATTACCTTTTGAAATAATTACGAATGAGTTTATTTTCATAATTTCCCTTTCTTTTAGTTTATTTATGGCATATAAAAGTGCAATTGATTTCTAGATATTTATTTTGTATCCTACTACTTTGCTGAATTCATTTATCACTTTAAGTAGTTTCATGGTGGAATCTTTAGGGTTCTCTATGTACCGTATCATGTCATCTGCAAATATAGACAGTTTTAGTTCTTCCAATTTAGATGTCTTTGCCTCTTATTTCTTCTTCTTGTGTGCTTGCCATGGCTAGAATGTCAGTACTATGTTGCATAAAAGAGGTGAAAGCGGACATGCCTGTTTTGTTCCCAATCTTAATGGGAACACTTGTAGTTTTTGCCCATTGAGGATGATGGTTGGTTGCATATAAGGCCTTTATTATATTAGTGTAGTTCCTCTATTACCACTTCAGTGAGAGTTTTATCATAAATGATGGCTAGATTTTATCAAATGCTTTTTCTGCATATATTGATATAATCTTGTGGTTTTTATCATTCATTTTATTTACATGGCGAAGCACATTTATTGATTTGTGAATATACTAATCTTGCATTTTCAGAATCCCACTTGATCATGGTGTATAATCTTATTGATATATTGTTGTATTCAGTTTGCTAATATTTTTTGAGGATTTTACCATCTATATTCATCTGGGATATTAGCCTATAATTTTCTTCTTTTGTATCATCTTTAACTTGCTTGGAATTAGGATATTGCTGGCTTCATAGAATGAGCTTTCCTCCTTTTGAATAGAATAGCCTTTCCTCCTCTTGAATTTTTAAAAATAGTTTGAGAAGGAGAAATGTTAGTTCTTGGAATGTTTTGTAAAATTCACCTGAGAAGCCGTGTAGTCCAGGGCTTTTGTTTGTTGGGAGTTTTTATTTACTGCTTCAATTTCACTAGGTATAATCTGTCTGTTCCAATTCTCTGATTTTTCCTGATTTAATTTTGGAAGATTGTATGTTTCCAGGAACTTACCCATTTTTCCAGGTTAGCCATTTTTTTCTTTCTCATTTAGTTTTTGTTTTTTTTTTTCAAATCCAACTCTTAAATTGAACCTTTAAATTAAATTATTTGTGGTCCGTTTAACATAACAATTTTCTAAAATCTCAGAGGAGTGAATGATTTAAATATTTGTACAAAGTAAAATACATGTCTAAGTCTAAGGGTAAAAAAATCACTTACATAATTTCTACAACTAGAAAATGTTATATTCTCCATAAAAATAGTTCTTTTTAAAAAGATTTTATTTATTATTTTTCAGAGACAGGGGAAGGGAGAGAGGCAAAGAGGGAGAGAAACATCAATATATGTCTGCCTTTCACCTGCCTCCAGCTATGGATCTGGCTGGAGACCTGGCTTGCAACCTGGTTATGTTGCACTGGCTGGGAATCAAACCAGTGGCCTTTGGGTTCACAGGCCGGCACCTTATTCACTGTGCCACCAGCCAGGGCAACAGTTCTTGGAAAGAAATCTGCTATACATATAAATTTTAATTAAAAATTATATTTATGTATTTATTTATTGCTGTGATACTGGTTAATAAAATTACATAGGTTTCAGGTATACAATTCTATAATACATACATCCACTGTACAATGTATATTCTTGAACTGAGAAAAGAAATTATTGGAGGAAATTGGTAATAATATACATTTCAGGTTCCATTTAAAATAAACACAAAAGTGCCCTGATTTGTGTGGCTCAGTGGGTTGGACATTGTTCTCCATAGTGAAGGGTGGCTGGTTTCATTTCCTGGTTGGGACACATGCCTGGGTTGCAGTTGGGTCTATGGTCTGGGCACCACAAGAGAGGAATGATTTATGTTTCTCTCAGTTTCTCCTTCCCTTATTTTCTCTCTAAAAATAAATAACAATTTTAAAAAAATAGATAAAAAGAGGATTTCTGATATACAGAAAAGATCAGTACAATTTATATTTCTACCCAATAACAATCATTGCACAAGCCTGAGACTCACATTATATTGGTTCAAGGACCAGACATGTTCAACTAAGCATAAGATAGGCATTGAAACAGAACTGATGTTAGAAATAACAGCAACACATAGCAACAGAGAACTTATTGCCTAAACTGAACTAGGTTGACTGGCTAGTAAAACAAAAGCAAAACATTCTTTAGAAGGTTTTAGCAAATCTGAGGACCTAAATAACGTAATATTTAAATGTGAAAAATTCAATTAAAATTACTCAATATATGGGGAATGAGGAAAGTATGATCAGTTACCAAAGGTAAAGATAATTAATAGATATAAACTTGTAAATCATACAATGAAGGAATTGTCAGGCAGGGCACCTGTTTCAACTGTGATCTATAAGGTCAAGTGAAAACACTAATGGAAAGATAGAAGTTAGAGAAATATAAATTATGAAATATAACTATATAATACATTTAAAATTGAAGGGTTTTTTTCAGTTTAAAAATCACTGAATATCAGAATAGAAATGACAGAGTCTGTGAATTTAAACAAGAGCTAGATACATTAGATAAAAATAAAATTAGCCCTGGCTGGTGTGGCTCCCTGGATTGGTGACAGCCTGCAAACCCAAGGGTCACTGCTTCAATTCCTAGTCAGGACACATACCCAGGTTGCAAGTCAGGTTTCCAGCCAGGTCCGTAGCTGGAGGCAGGTGAAAAGCAACCATACATTGAGGTTTCTCTTCCTCCTTTCCTCCCTCCCTGCCCTTTTCTCTAAAAATAATGAATAAGAATTTTTAAATATATAATAAAATATTTAATTTGTGGTGAGAAAATGATGAAGAAAAATAAACAGCTTTAATCGTAAACTAATAGTAGTTTACGATAGACAGAAATAAAGGAGTTAGAGTACCAAATGCATATTAACACACTATTAACTAATATGTTAATGAAAAAATTACAAGAGAAATTAGAAAATACATTGAGATGAGTGAAGACAAAACTCAACATAAAAATATATGGAATATAGCAAAAGCAATGCTTCAAAAGAAATAATAGCTGTAAATGCCTATCCTGAAAGTGTCAAGTCAATAATGTAACCTTCCACATTAAGAGAAAGAGAGAGGGAGACAGAGAGAGAGAAATGCAGGACAAGAAGAAGAAAAGGAATTTTAAAAACTAATGTGAAATAAATGAAATAGGTAACAGAGAAACCAATCAAACAAAAGTTGACTCATTGAAAGGTAACAAAACTGGCAAATTTTTAATCCAGATTGCTTAAGGAAAAAAAATAAGAGAGATGACTCATTGCAATATACCTGACATTAAGCATTTGATTGCCAAGGTATCCATCTGAAAGATGTTTATCTGGAATAAACATTGCTACTGTATGCCACAGCTACTCAGAAAGTAATTAGGTAAGCAACCAGGTTGCACTACCCATGAAATGCCCTAGTGAAAATGTCTGGTGTAACCTGGTGTAACCTTAATGAGCAGCTGCTTGAGCAACTTTGCTTTCCCCTTTCTGTGCCCTAATTCCTGCTCTTATTTTTTAAATTCATCAATGAAGAGTGATTCTGTAGGCTCCCTACCTTAACTCTAATAAATATCTTGCCCCAGATTCCTGCTCCCTTCCTCTCTCCAAGAAGGCCTCTCTGTATGGCCTTTGGGTGTGCTGTGTGCCTTTTAGGACCTGTGAGGGAAGAAAAACACTTTATTTTTCTCAAAGTTTCCTAATGTTGCTGCTGACATGCATTTTGCAATCATAAAAAAGAACCACAAGGGCTGATCCAGCCACAACACTGCCTCTGATGAGGGAAATGTCCATGGAGGCTCCCCAGCAGGTAGCATGGTCCCAGGTGAGTGCCTCAGACATCACTAATTGATGACATTAGTGTTAATAGGCTGCACCCAACATAGCATCTACCGTACTAAAATGTAACAAATAAAATAGGAATTAATTCTGAAATTACCTGTAAAAATAATGAATACAAGCATATATTATAAACAATTGTATGCTAACAAATTAAATAACCTAGATAAAATTGACAGATTTCTAGACAGTCACAAGCTACCTGGACCCAAGATTCAAGAAGCCATAATAAATCTGAATAGTTCCATAATAAGTAGAGGTTGAATTAAAAATAAATATTAAACTTCCCCAAATATAAATTCCAGTATTTGAAGGCTCCAGTGGTAAAGTCTATTAAATATTTAAAGACGCCCTGGCTGGTGTGGCTCAGTGGATTGAGTACCAGCCAGTGAACCAAAAAGTCCCGTTTGATTTCCAGTCAAGGCACATCCCTGGGTTACTGGCTGGGTCCCTAGCTGGGGGTGTGGGAGAGGCATTCAATAGATGTGTTTCTTACCCATCCACATTTCTCTCCTTCACTTTCTCCCTCCCTTCCCCACTCTCTAAAAATAAATAAAATATTTTTAAAAAAGGAAAATTAACTACAATGCCTCACAAACTCCTCTAAAAAATAGAAGATAAAGAAATATTTCTTAACTCAGTCTAAGAAAACAGGCTTCTCCTGACACCAAAATATGACATAATTAGGGTGCCAAACCCCACACAGTGAAGAATCCAAATAAAACTTTTGACTCCCCAGAACTTTACTAAAAGCCTACTGTTAACTGGAAGCCTTTCAGACAATATAAAGTCAATTAATAAACAGATGGATGTAGTTTGCTACACAAGTTAACTCATGTTTGCACTTTTGTTAGCTTTTGTATAAAATTCCCGGTCAACGATGTGTTAATGCATTTTTTGTAAGTTAGTATGTATTTCATACTGTATTCTTACAATACAGTAAGCTAGAGAAAAAATGTTAATGAAAATCATAAGGAAGAGAAATATATTTACAGCATTTATTGAAAAAATTCCACAGGTAAGTGGACCCATGCAGTTCAAACTCATATAGTTTAAGGGTCACCTATATATACATATTAGGTTGTGTTACTTTTTGACTATTAGAAGTAATTCAACACTTAACATGGGAGTGCAGATATCTCTTCAATATATTGATGTTATTTCCTTTGGATATCCATCCAGAGGAGGAATTGCTGGATCATGTGGTTATTCTATGCTTAATTGATTTTCAGAAACCTCCATAATATTTTTGATTGTGTTGGTCTGATTTACATTTCCGCCAACACTATGAAGAGGTTCTGTTTTCTCCATATGCTCAACAGCATTTTTTATCTCTTGTCATTTTTATAATAAACATCCTACCAGATGTGAAGTGATATCTCATTGTGCTTTTGATTTATATTTCTATGATTATAATAATATCAAGCCATTTTTCATATATTTGTTGGCTATTTGTATGTCTTCTTTGGAAAATGTCTATCCATGTCCTTGTTTATTTTTTAATGAGGTTATTTGAATTTGTTTTTTTGTTTGTTTTTTCCCTCTTAAATATATTTTATTTATTTTGCTATTACAGTTGCCCCAATTTCCCCCCCTTTGCCTCCCTCCACCCAGTACCCCATTTCCTTCAGCAATGACCCACTTAGTTCATATCCATGTGTCATGAATATGAGTCCTTTATATTCTCTATTTCCTTTATTCTTCTTAACATCCCCCTGTCTATTCTGTAACCACAAATGTGTACATTTTTTCCCTTTAACATCCAGATAATTCACCATTTAATTACTGCCTTCTGTCAGCTTCTCAAATCATATTAATATAATTTAACAATAAACGTTAATTCATTTGTTTAAAGAATTAGTCTTTTAAGTAATATGAATTGCAGTATTACCAAACACATGCAAAAATACATTTACACACATATTTTTACACATATTTAAAGTACATACTGGAATTTGAAGAGTTAACACAAAAATTTATATAAGCCAATAGCTTATATAATTATTACATGTTAAATTATAGTATTTTAGATATATTGTAGCAAATTAAGCAGATTGTTTTCTTCTTTAATATTTATTTTACTCTGGAAGGCTATTTTTGTGAAATATATTACAGATATGGTGTATACTGCAGAACTCACTTTTGCGAAAGTTGTCCTAGAGACAGTTCCAAACCCATAGTAAAAAATGAATTTGGTTTTTAAGTCAGATCCTCCCCTCTCCAATACAACTCAACTTTATTTTGAGCTACTGGAACTTATTATTTTTGGAGTTTTCCATCTTAAATAGTAGATTGATTGATTGGCTGTGCACAAGTTTTACTTCTTTCAATACCCTCTATTTTTCATCTACATGTGTTTTACAAGTTGAAGCCTTTAGAAATAATGGCACTTGCAATGCTCAGCTGGTCCCCAGAATAGAAATTATATCTACTAAGTTGAGGTAAAAAATAAAAATCCCTAGGATTTAAATAACTTTGTAGAATAGTATTCTAGCTATTTTTTGAACTTGTGGTTGTCCTATGTGGTCCTAAACTAACTCCTGAACTATTTAAGAGTCTGTTGAGGTAGAGATTAGGTATGTTCACATTTCAATAATAAAGTTTACTATAGCACTCATTCCTTTTCCCAAGCATCCCCAGTTTGGGGGGGGGGGGTTCATAACTGGAAATGTATATTTCCATAATTTAGTTGAAAGAAATCTCATTTAATTTACATGCTAATATGAGAATATGTATTGCCTATGTACACGAATCATATAGTTGAGTAGTTTGCAACTTCCATCCAAATTGGTCTTCATTTTCAGCATCTTTCCTAACCTAAAGATTGACTGATTTCACAACACACCAACAACCAGTTGGTTGCTACCTAAAACATAAATTGCTAACAAAATCTATAAATTACACACTCACAAATAAGGACATATTTTGTAACAGGGAATAAGAAAGATAGCATTCTATGTAATATACATCCACATTTTTTTACTTTTCTCTTCTTCCTTAACTGCATTCAATTTTTCTGAGTTATTGCAAGTAACATGATTTCCCCATATTATAAAATAATTCCAATCTAAGAAAACTTAACCTGCAGTAATGCAGATATAAGTAATATACAAAATTATACCTTATTTAGTAAAATCTATTTATAACAAGATCATTTTAAAGCATTCATAAGTTAAGGTTGGTTCATATCCATTCAGCTGCCCTGTGTCTTTTGATTAGTGCATTTAATCCATTTACCTTTAAGGTTATTATTGATAGGTGCTTATTCATTATCTGTTTTTCCCTTTGCACCTGTGTTCCTCCCTGTCTCTCTCTGTTTCATCATCTTCTTAAAGCAGACCCTTTAGCATCTCCTGCAATGCTGGTTTGGTGGAGGTGTATTCTTTTAGCCTTCTTTTGTCTGGGAAACTTCTTATTTCAATGCAATTTTATTAGATATTTGATCTTAAATCTTATATCATGATCAAATGGGACTTATCCCTGTGATACAAAGATGTTTCAACATGTGCAGTTAAAAGAAAATGATATACTGCATTAACAGACTAAACTATACATATAATCATGTCAATAGATGCAGAATAAATACACACTAACAAAAAAAACCCAACAACAACAAAGCTTCTGTACATCAATGGAATCAACCAACGAAAGGATAAAATGGGAGAAAGTATTTGTTAACCATATATCTGATAAGGGTTTAATAACCAATTAATAAAAGGAAGTAATACAACTGCATAGCAAACAAAGAAATAAAAAACAAAATCAGAGAGAATCAAGATGGCGGAGTAAGTGGAGCTACACCAATCTCCCAACACCAAACTGGAATTACAGTTTAATTGGGGAGAAATCATCTAGAATAACCTACAGAACACCAACTGGAGAGAAGCCTTATTACCAGGGACAGAACAGAAAAGACGATTCATCACAACGTGACTGGTAGGAAGTGTGTGCGGAGACACGAGAGGCTGGCGGGGCTCCCATGAGCAGCAGAAGAAGGGAAGAAGAAATATCCCAGCAGCCAGGGTTCCACCTGAGAAGGGTGGGATCTAAACCCCCAACTGGGCTCCCCAGCCTACAGCAACACAGCTGAGAGTCAAACAACACCCATCTGTGAAAAGCAAAAAGCCGCCAGGCTATATTTTTCTCCAGGACCTTTATGGTAGCACTGCTTATGTTTAAGTCCTTTATTCATCTTGAGTTTATCCTGGTGTATGGTGTAAGTTGGTGGTCTAGCTTTATTTCTGATCCAGCAATTCCACTGCTGGGTTTGTACCCTAAGAACCTTGAAATACCAATTCAGAAGATCCTTTGCATCCCTATGGCCATAGCACTGCTATTTGCAATAGTCAAGTGCTGGAAATAGCCTAAGTGCCCTACAGTGGATGAATGGATCAAAAATCTTTGGTACATTTACACGAAGGGATACTACTCAGCAGAAAGAGAGGGCCCTGGATGGTGGCTCAGTGGATTGGCGCTAACCTGAGACTCCAAAGGTAGCTGGTTTGATCACCACCAGGGCACATAACCAAGTTGCAAACCAGGTCCATAGCTGGAGGCAGGCAAAAGGCAACTATACATTGATATTTCTCTCTCTTTATTCCTCCCTCCTTTCCCCTCTCTCTAATAATAATAATAATAATAATCATAATAATAATGGAAGAAAAAAGAAAGAAAGAAAGGAAGAAGAAACTCCTACCTTTTGCAACAACATGGATGGAACCAGAGAGTATTATACTTAGTGAATAACCCAGGCAGTGAAAAACAAATACCATATTATCTCACCTAACACAGGGCAGTAATGAACAAAAAAACAAACAAACAAGCAAGATAGAACCAGAGACATGGAAACAAGGAACAGTTTGACAGTGTGCACAGGGGAGAGGGGAAGGGGAGAAAGAGGCAAAGAAGGGAAAGAGTTTAGTCAAGGAACTAGCTTGGATGACCAAGGGACAACATGTGGGATTGACTGTGGGAGGGGAGATTGGGAAGGTGGGGCAGGGGGGAGCAGTGGGGGTAAAATGGGATAAATGTAACTCAACAACAATTAAAAAAAAGACAAAACAGAAGTAAAAAAGAGGTGCATATAAAAGAGTTACACCAAGGGTCGGGGGCTTCTGCCACAGTACAACAATGGCCATGACAGTGACCTGTGCAGATAATAAATGACTTACTGCCACCCTTTTAAAATGAAAAGGTACAAATAAGATTAAGGCTCTTTTCTCTTAGCTTAATTTACAGGTATCTGTCCATAATTTTCCACAAAAATAGTATGTATTTTTAACTCTCAGAAATACTGTGTAACTCCAAAGATATATATTTGTTACATGCAAAAAGAAAAATGGCAAAATATTCACTAGGAAACAAAGCCTGCCATTATTTTATTATTTAAAAAAATGGTAAAACCATAAGTTGAAGAAATTTAGCAGCTAAAGACAGTTGATAATCCTGATTCAAACTATGTATATGTAATTTACAGTAAGAATAATTAGCAACTATCCAATATCTAGTTCCAAGAATATTTTTTTATTTATTGAAGTTTAATGATCTTATGGCTAATAGCTGTACATAAATGCAGGCAAAATGTTACAGAAAAATATTCTCACAGGAATAAGCAATTTTCTAAAAAAATAGAAAAAATATAAATTTTAAAATTAATTAAAATATATCAACATAATTAAACTGTAAATTATTTCATATATTTATCCCAGAGAAACTTCACAGGCACTTTGCAAATATCAATTGCTTATTAAAATAAAAGCTATGAAATTATTCTAATTAAAGTGTTATTTCATTTGCTTCATACTCACTTTTATGCCAATACCTGTATTACATGCTGTGAGGGAATTTACTAAATCTTTCTCACTATTCCTGTAAGCAAGCAGTTATTCACACTTTCAAATAAAAATGCAAACAGCTCTGATTTTGTCATTTGGTTCTGACATTAAAAGTACTTCAAGCCCTGGCTGGTAGCACAATGGATAAGGCGCTGGCCTGCGAACCCAAAGGTTGCAGGTTCGATTCCCCAGGCAGGGCACATAACCAGGTTGCAAACCAGGTCTCCAGTCAGGTCTGTGGCTGGAGGCAGGTGAAACGCAACCATACATTGATGTCTTTCTCCCTCTCTGCCTCTCTCCCTTCCCCTCTTTCTAAAAATAATAAAATAAAATCTTAAAAAAAATTTAAAAAAAGTATTTCAAAAGCTTAGTCCAGATTTGCATATCACAAGACCAGATGAATTCTAAATCTAGAAAAATATTTTATTTTTATTCACAAATACAAAGATTATTAAAATACAGAGATTGTTAAAATTAGTTATTGGTAGTACAGGTGCATAATATCCTTTATTATGCATGAAAGATAAATTAATGCAACAATATTTAAAGGACCTACTTATTTTCAATGTCAGAGCCGCCTTAAGCTTAAAGCATTTTTTGTGCTCAAAACTATAGATACCACTGTATACTTTGCCTAAACATAGTAAACATTCTTAATATTTTGAATACAATCACCTATCAGCTTTTAAAAATATGACATTAAGGCTTGGGTATAGCACTCTGCAATGGAATACAGTAGCAATATAAAATTAGAGTGGTGATTTGCAATTACTAAATCTTGATTGTTTTAGGGTGAGTTTGCTAATCCTTCAACTCTGGCTCAATTCTAGTTTAGATAATTGAAATGTATACACACACATTGATATATATTATTTTATAATTGGTTTTCAGTGAATTAATCTTCAAAGTCTGCTTTAAATCACAAATATTTTTTTAAATTCATCTTTATTATATTTTTCCATTACCTTTTAGTCTCCTTATACCCTTCTTCCCCTAGTAATCACTACATTACTGTCCATGTCCATGAGTCCTTTTTCCTTTTTGTTCAATATAATTCTTAGTATTTTTTTAGTTCTCTCTTCAAAAATAAAACAGGTGCTTTACTTAGTAGCATGGAAGCTCTAGTTATGTATATTGGTCTGATATTCAGTTTTTTTATTTTTTTATTTTTATTTAAAAAATTTTATTGTTGTTGTATTACAACCATCCTCTTTTTGCTCCCCTCTGTCCCCCTCCCCACCCACCCATTCCCCCCAAAGTCAATCCCACCTGTTGTCCATGCCCACGGTTCCTTTATACTAGGTTCTTACCTAAGCTGCTCCCCTTTCTTGCCTCTGCCTCCCCCCAACCCCATTCCCTCTGACCACTGAAGGCCTATTCACTGTATTCATATATTTGGTTCTGTTTTGCTTGTTGTTAGTTTTGCTCATTATTGTCCTGTAATGGGTGAGATCATATGATATTGTCCTTCACTGACTGGCTTATTTCACTAAGCATAATACTCTCCACTTCCGTCTACAGTCATACCACCTGAATGCGCTCGATCTCGTCTGATATTCACTTTCTATGTAGGTACGTACACTTGGATTATCAAGGTATAATCTTTTTACTGAAAATACAAAATGTACATAATTATTATTACAGTCCCCAATTCTTCATTTAAAGGTAGTATTTAAAAACTACTCTAAAGATTATCCACTTAATTCAGACAATCAATTTCTACTGAATTCAATAAATTATATATATGTATAATATATGCACATATATAGTTGATGTATATATATACAGAGTGCACATGATAAAGTAACAAAATTTTAGTAAAATAAACATGCCACAAAAGTGCTATATTTTGAAATATATGTAAATAAACAGTCATTTTTTAAAATTATTCAAAAAAGTCTCCATTTGCTGCAATAATTGACTCAATTCGACTTCAGTATCTTGAGAATGCTTTAATTTACTTTTCTTTATCCATGGACATCATCATGTTTTCAGTCTTAGCGTTAATAGTCTCTTTATTGGAATGAGGTTGTTCATTAACTTCTCTCTCACAAACACCCATACACAGTAGTCTAAAGGATTTGCATCTGATGAACTAGGTGGCCAGATTTCCTTTGACCAGAATTCAGGAACATTGACACTGAGACATTCTTGTACCTTTTTGGCATTATGTGCTGGTGCACCATCTTGTTGGAAGATAAAATGATGTCAATTTGTGACTTGCTTCATCCATGGGGCCACAACTTCTCTCAAAATGTCAAGGTAAACATCCTGGACCTTCATTGATGATCTCCTGGATTCTGTGTACAATATCTGAACTTGTATGATCCTGGCATACCTTGGGTTTTCATTGTTGGTGTGGTGATATCAGAATCAGCATCATACACCTTCTTCACATTGTAAACTGTACGTAAAGGGATGTTATTGAGGTCCACAATTCTCTTAGCAGTTCACCCTGCACGCAGTCCAGAAATGATGGTTGCTCTAACATCGTATTCCTTCAATATGGTGGTTGCTCTCAGAATTTAATACTTTATATCTGAAACAATGGTGTTAAATCAGAACCTTAGAAATTAGTTTTTCAAAATTAATAAGCACATGAAATGAGATGCAAAGTTATTGCCAATTGATCGCATGCACACTGTATATGTATATATTTATATATACCTCAATGCATAGGTATGTATAATATTGGTATTACTAATAATCCATTAGGAAAAAAAGTGTATAAATGGATATAATAACTACAGGTCATGGTAATCAGTGATTATTAGTAAATATATGTTAAAATATGGGAAACAATGTCTGAGATTTGATGTAACTTTAAACCCTTCCTAGGCAACAGGGCTATTGCCAATAAGAGAACAATCCATAACTAATATTGTAAAACTGGTTATGATTATCTAATCAGTACTTACATTTTGAACTATTTAGGGTCTCTGTATCTAATTATTAATTTAGATACCATAATTAATAGAGATGTAACAATGTTTTAAGGATAAAGTAGTATATCTTGTGAAAATGCTAACATCAATATGACAAAAAAGCATGTATTCAAAATTTTTTATGTTTTATTATTTGTCCTACCTCACTTGGCTACTTCAATATTTTAAAAAATTTAAGACACATAAATTTCTTTAAACATTCTGATATTAATTAGAATGTTTCAACTTATCATATAATTTTTACTGAAATCTTCCTCCTAAATGTTATAGTTATTAATATATGAATAATATTTTTTTCACATGTTGAATCAGTAATTTTGAAAGTAGGTCTTGAAAATAACTCTTTGACTCAGTATTTGACTCAGTAAAGGGCAAAATGGCTTTGCAAGTAATGTAGAATTATGAATGAGAGAGGGGAAAGCATGATCCAAAAAGTGAGGTACCTATAGAAGAAATAAAAATATTAGATGGACCAAAATAAATATAGTTAATTTGAATTGTAGTTAATATGAAAAGAGGGAAATTCTGATGGGTATAGTGGCATAAATATTAAAGGGTAAAATGTTTAATATTAAGGGTTATGAGTGTGAAGGGTTATGATGGTTAATTTCACTATCAACTTGATGGGACCAAGGAGTGCCCAGATATTAAGTCAAACATTACTTGGGATTTTCTGGGATGAGATAAACATTTAAATTGATAGGCCAAGTAAAGCAGATTTCTTTCCTTAACATGCATGGAACTAATGTTAATGACATGAGTAGGATGAAAAGGCTTACCTCTCCAGAGTAAGAGAATTCTTCTCTTGCATGAATGCCTCTGCGTTGGGACATTTTTCTACCTTTGGACTCAAACTGAATCACTGGCTCCTCCTAACTCTGAATCTTGCCAGTTTTCAGAAGGGAACTACACTATCAGCTCTCTTAATTCTTAAGCCTTTTAATTCAGAATGGAAGTACACACTCAGCTATCCCAGTTTCCAGCTTGCCAATTCACTCTTTTAGATATTGGAAAATAATGTTTTATGTAGCTTTTTCTACCTGAAGGTATAATTACATTCCATAAAATTTATTCCTTTTAGTGTACTATTACATGAACTTTGATAGATAAAAACAGTCATATAACCACCATCGTAAATCTTAATATGATGTATTTTGAAGATTACAAAGGGTTTCCTGTGCCTTTTGGTAGTCACCTCCTCTATTTTCTGTACCTATAAGTTTTTCCTTTTCCAGAATGTCATATACATAGGTTTGTTTCACTCAAGAATAATACAGTATTTGAAGATGAGTAGACAATAAAATGAAACAAGATTCAAGAGACAATATAGGTCCAGTTTATGGACTTAGGAAGTAGATATCTCTCTTGTCTTGGAAATGATACAGTAGGATCAAAAGAGTACAGATTTTGAAGTTTCTATTTCCTGAGAATGAATCAGAACTCTTGTAATCTTGTATGGTCTCCCTAATTTTTCTATCACTTGAGAAATGGGGGGGAGATACCTTCTTTCTTTGGTTCTCTTGATCTATAAATATGATAGCACCTATATATCATTTAATAGATGATTGAGTAATATCACTAGTGTTAGGTTTCAAAAGTCAGTGGGAGTTTTAGAAGTGGGGATTGAGATGAACAGAACTATTCTTTTAATGTAAACTTATTTGAATTCAAGCTATTGGAAAAATAATCAGTTCACAAAAACTTTGTGATATTTACCATTGATCAAATAATGACCTTCTTGGTCATGGTTATGCTTGAAATCATGACAAAAAAGAATCTGAAAGATACATAATGAAGACTCGTGTGCAAATAACAAAATAAAGAATTGATTTTTTAACAAGGATGAAGAAGTTCCTTTGAACCATGTGGAATGTGAAATTACAAGCCTCTATTTTCGTTACCACAGAACAGGCCAGTGGGAGAGAGACTAGGAAGAACTGAGGACTAAGTCATACAGTGTCGTTAAATATGAATCCACTTCACTTTAGAACCAGAAAAACAGGGTTGGATCAATGAAAGAAGAACAAGCAGTGGAGGGTGTCATATCATATAAGACTCTCAAGGAAGTAGCCAGAATCAAGAGATTTAAATAGGAGGAAGGAAGGCAGGATGGACAAGGTCAGAAAGGAAATTATATTTATGGCTATTTTGTTGTGTTAGGTATTATCAGATGTTTCAGAATTTTTCCTATACAACACATCTGAGATGTAAAAGTCTGAGACATAAAATTTTAATAGTTTACCAATGTCATACAGCTAATAAAATGAATTAAATTTTAATCTAGTGGCCAGAGAAAGAGGTCATTTGAGGCCTTTTGAAGTGGTCATAAGGAGGTTATCCTGCTCATCACCAATCAGGTTATTTCAGGAGGATTGTGGAAGCATAAAGCAGATTGAATGAGATTAAAAGTGAGCAGATAGTGAGAAACTGGAGCACTGGTCTTTCAAATTTTAAGAAAAAAGGGACAAAGATAACTAACTCAAGGGATTAACTCGAAGGGGAGATTTCTGGGGATGGAGGGATTAAAAGTACTAGTAGGGGGGCTGCAGAGAAGAAGGCTGTAAGCACCAACATTATTAACGCTCCAATGCGTTTCACCAGTTCATAATTGACTTGCACATAGGAAAATGTTTTCACGTCTTTAAGCAAGGGAGGTCTGTATTTTAGCTTTAAACATTGTTTATTTTGTTTATTTTTATTTCTTCTGAGAAGTTGGTTTCTTTTGAGACCAAAGGTATCCTTTGTTTTGGAGAAAATTGTGTGAGTACTTAGGTAATGTTCCATCCTAGAATAATAGTAAATTTTGAGACCTCTAAGAAATAAGTGGGATCTCTATTGTTGTAAAAGGCTGATTTTGTTGTAGGTGGAGTTACAATCCTGAATTTCTCCTGTGTGTGGGGTTTGTACGCAAAGGCCCATGACTTTGCTTTGTTCAAACAATTAACTGCAGAAATATAGGGGTGTAGAGGCTAAAAATACCTTTCCTTTCATTTTCTAATTTTTCCAGCTCAGCTAATAATTCACATGTCATACAGCAGATTAACAGGAGAAAATCAAATTTTAATAGTGCCCATGGGGAATTAACATAGACTGTAAATTTCAAAGACAGTGAAGTAAAATTGGATGTATATGACATTTTGGACAATGGAGAGAGGCTTAGGGATACAGTGATGGGATTTCAAAGGAAGTAGGTAATTCACAGGTAATTGAGGAAGAGCTGAATACACATGGAAGGTGAAGTATTGCTTCAGTGGAACATAGGATGATCTAGCTAGCAAGCTCTGCTTGATACCTTTCTATTATCTCACCCTTAATCCAAATTATGTGACAGTGAATGAGCTATCTTTTCTGGAGCCAGTTTTCCATCTGAATCATTTAGGCAGGAATGGTGGATGGTCAAACATACTTTCTGAGTCTTTTTACAAATATAATTAACATATATCAATATTCTAAAAGGCAGCTTTTCCGTGGCAAAATTTTGGTTCCCTTCAGGAGCAAAGATTAGATGAAGACAGGAAAAAAAAACAACCCAAAAAAACAATGTATCTTCATCTGACACTATTAAAATCAGTGAGATCATCTGTCTTGGTTTACATGTACAAAGGCCTAGATATGAACTCTGAATATTACCAGTTAACATATGTTTAATACTAGCTATGTGCTAAGTGTCTTTTTTTTTTTTTTGCCTTTGTGCATCAGATGAATTAAGTCATTGAATCTCTTTGGCAGTTCACAAATCTAGGTATCACTATAATATCACTTTTATAGAAATGAAAAGCTGTAATTTGCCTAAGGACAGAAAAATGGTCATTGGAAGAGCCAGGTTTGATTCCAGGCCTCCTGACTCCAGAGTATAAGTTCTTTACTGCTCCCCTCTACTCCTCTGTAAAATGTAAATGCTGGGAAGGAAATGTGTGGCCTGATGATTATTTTCCTAGCCATTAGATTTTAAAAATTCCCTATGAGTTCAGATGTGAGTGGCTATTCTGAATGATATGGAAGGAGAATAATTTGGGGTTAAAAATAGGTTTAGAATCTGCCTTCCAAATCGCAGAGCTATTGACCACATGATTATTGCAGGAAGGTCTAATTTTCCCAATTATGTTAACAAAATCTAATGCTGTGACTTTGCCTATTTCTGATTTGCTTACATGGACTATCTAGGACAGAAATCGAAAGGAAACCCAAATTACTAAATGGTAATTTTTAAAATTTATTTCTTGTTAATTGAGTTCAAAAGCCTCAATTGTACATATAGAGAGATAATATTTGGAAAGAGTCATGGTTGAAAACGAGTATTTTCCCTTTTACCTTGCTTTCAGTTGGGAAAGGCAATCACTTTATTTTTAAATGTAGGGAACTGATAATAGCAAAGGCCTGTGATCTTGTTCTCATGAAGAAATTGAGAGATATCTTCCTTACCACATAGGCAAGGGGACCATAGAGAAGAGATGGCCCTATGAAACGCCAGGAACAGGGCAGCCCTGAGGTGACCCACTGGAGCATGCTTCTTTGGACTATTGTGTCAGAATGCATTTCTCTCCCATTTCTTCAGGTATGTGTGAAAGTTAGGATAGTTCGAAGGGCCCTGTAGTCCAGTGTTCTTAATACCTGTTTGTAGGCTATAGAGGGGCTGAGGTACCTGGGTGATTTGATGGTTTACCAAAATCTCTGCACGAGACATGATGCATGAGCGGGTACATTTTTGTGATAAAGCTGTCAATCACCAGTTGCCCATAGCTGTGGCCTTTTGAATCATCCAAGCAGTTTCCACAGAACAATGTTCAAACTAAACACAAAATTTGATACAGATTCATTGCTCTATTTGCTCAGTCATTTTGAATGTGATGGCCACATAGTACACATGCTCACTCAATGGTGTCTACTGACCCAATGACTAGTACAGTGAAGTTATCCTTATTCACACACATACATTCCAGTTCACCCTCCGTGGCTGCCAGGTTACATATATATCACACAAACCACTCTTGCTATATTAACAATAGCTGAAATTTTTCTGGACAGACCTCATATGTCTTAAGTTTTAGGAGGATCACTCTAGCTACTCTGCTGAGAACAAACATGGGAGAGGGTGGTGGGCAAGAGTAGTAAGAAGAAGGTCTTTTGGAAGTCTTTGAGTTAACCCTTGTGATCAGTGGTGATGGTTCTGACCAGACTGATAGTAGTAGAAGTAGTGTGAAGTGGTTAGATATGGGATATATTTCTCTCATGACCCACATTAAATCTACCAATTCATCTTTCAATTTTATATTAAAATTGTATCCAGAGTCTGACTTTTTAAATCACCTCTCCTACCATCTTCATCCTAGTCCCCTTTAGGTTGTGCCTGAACTAATACAATAAATAGCCTCCTGCCTGGCTTCACTTCCCACCGTCAGTTCAGTTACCTTACAGCAACTAGGTTGATTCCTTAACACATAGTTTCAAGTCATGCTTCTCTTCTTTTCTAAATTTCCAGAAGTTTTCCATCGTATTTGGAAAAAAAGCCAAAGTTCATAAAATGACCGACAGTGACGTTTTATTCAGACTCATCGTTAACCTCATCAGCCTGCCTCTCCCCCAGTTGTTGTCTCTGCTCCATTCTTCTCTAGGCCACTCTAGAGTATTTGTACTTTCTCTACATAGAGATTTCTAACCAGTTACATTTACCTAGATATCTGCACAGCTGAATTCCTCCCATATTTCCATTTATTTTGATCGAATGTCACTTTATCAGAGAAGACCTCCCCAGTCATTGAAAAGGAAAAAGAAGTGCAGGGAGGAAGGACAGAGAGAGAGAAAGAGAGAAGTGAAGAAAGAAGGAAAGGAGGAAAATATATGAGTGAAAGGCTTATCTATCTCTTTATCAAATGAATTAGAACAAATTTATACTAGCCTAATAAAAAAACAAGATATAACAGGTGATATTTTTTCTAGATATTAATGGATATATGCATTATAAATTATGATGTCACTGAATATGGCTCAATGTTTTGAGAGGACTCTATATAACAATGAGTAAGTCAGGCATTTTCTTTAGTCAACATCCAACATTTCTGCTTTGAATTACAAAATTATAGTAATATCTTCATTAATGATATGCAAATAAAATAATATATAAACTATACAAATAAAATATACAAATTATATAAATGTAAACATATATCTATTTCATTTATCACTACACAAAAAAATAAGTTTGTAGTGTAGCTGTATTACTTTAAAAGAGCATTTGTAAGCCCTGGCTGGTGGCCCAGTGGATAAGGCACCCGCCTGCGAACCCAAAGGTCACTGGTTCAATTCCCAGCCAGGGCACATAACCAGGTTGTAAGCTAGGTCTTTAGTCAGGTCCATAGCTGGAGGCAGGTGAAAAGCAAAAGTACATTGATGTCTCACTCCCTCTGTGCCTCTCTCCTTTCCCCTCTCTCTGAAAATAATAAAATCTTTTAAAAATTAAAAATAAGTAATATTTAAAAAAGCATTTGTTTCTAAATATAAGATTAATAAAATACATATTTTACATGCTGCAAGATCAAGTATAATACAAATGACTTATGCTTCATTTGGTATTTTAAATATAAAGATAAAAGTTAAGGCAAATATTCAAGTGAGACTGCAACTTCAAAATATACTAATAGAATCATAATTTGACAAAATTCTCAAATATCCAGTAATCTCTCTTCTCTCTATAAACTCACAGATGGAGGTGAGATTTTATTTATTCTGCCTTTCAGTGATATAAATTCCTTGAGGCCATCTTTATTATAGTTTCATAATTCTTCTTTAGAAAAAGACAGAGTCTGCATTACTTCTTTTATAAAGATTATCATGGAATCAATAAGTAACATTCTAAATTCATTTTTTGCATCAGCAGGCTCTTTCTGTTCTTTTATCCTGACTGCCATTTCTATACAATACTGTTTGTAGTTGTCACTAAACCTTCAGCATCAGGTTTCCCTAGTAACGCACAACCTTTTTCTTCCTTGGTCTGTATCTGAATTTAAAAAAAAATCAATTTGTATTAATCCCTGAAAACACAAGAAAGCATTCAGGCTGAGACACAGGAAGTTAGCAATGAAAATGGTGAGTTACAAATGAAACTGGAAACAATTAAATTATAGAGCAATATTTTGCTTATGGATTTATACAAAGCTCCAGATGGTGGCTTTATGTCTTCATCTCCAGATTAGCTAAATAAAGGCCAAGGTTTATGTCAGCCTGCACATGGCTTTAATGAGTTTACCTTTTACTGCTGCAGGTTAGGGCTTGCACTGCTTCTAAAAGCCACATATAAAAGAAACCTTATTTGATAAGGGTCCTAAGAAACAAAAGTGATACATGCTAGGCATGTACAGACATTAACAGTAACCAGGAGCCTGGCAGGATTGCAAGCTTCCTTGGCTAATGCTTGAATATCAGGGGTAAGTTGTACTTGATTTCCATGCAGAAATTACTTTTCTATTACAAGATGACATCTGCCTAGCAGAATCCAACCACAAAGATCTCTTAGCATCATAAATGTTTCTTTGGCCAAGTTTTTTTTCACCTGTTCTCTAAAAAACCTTTTTACAAAATCCTCTTTATCATATGCTTAAGGAGAGTCATTCTATTTGAACTGAGAAAATATAATTGCTTTTTATTCTTTGGATCTGCAAACAAAGAATATAATTTCCATCTTCTCTGAGGAATAGGATCTGTGTATTGTCAAAGACTCTATTTGATCATAAAGTACTCATGATTGCTTGAGATTTTAAAGTTATTCCTCGTTATTCACCTGCATATATAGTGCTTTGAAATGTCAATTGCAAAAGGAATTATATAGTTTTACACAATGTGTATAAAAGGTGTTAACTGTACATATGGAAACCAGTTTTTTAAGTGTCTTTTACTTTTTAGCTATTGCCCTCTAGTTTTTTTATCCCTGAAGATGGCACTTCCTTTTGGTGTTATTAATTTAACTTTATTTATATTTATCAGATATGAGTATTAAGTCTTAAAAAGGAACAATAAAAGTGTTTCAAATATCAATCACACTTACCTTATCACCTTACCAATCTTATTAGATTATTTAAGATAGTTTATGGCTCAATAGGATTCATCAGTACTATTTAAGGGTTGAATTAATTTAAAATCTGTGATTAATTATTGACATTACTGAAATAATATGTTTTGAATCATTATTTTAGTATATGTTATAAAATGGCTATTTCTTAAACTAAGAGTAAACTTTATTTAAAAATTAATCACACTATTAGAAAATATTGTCATGGGGACTAATATTAGCATTGTTTCTCATTCTGCCAAAAAATTACTAAATGGCATAAAATACATTAATCAATAGGTTACAAGCATAACACATTTTTGAAAGTATCATTATATTATATTAACATTACCATTTCTAATCAGTGTTTACATTTAAAACAACATTTAAGTGATGATGCAAGTTTATATTATTAACAGAATTTAGGAAACACAATATTACTAATGAATTGTGTATTTATAGTCTCAACATAATTGCAAATGCTAATAATTCAAAATTTTAAGAAGCTATTAAATTATTTTGGTCTTTTCTGGAGTGTTGTTACATTTACAGTTTTAATTGGCTTAAAGTGGGTCTGTAAACTAAAAAGATGTTTAGGTCAGTTTATTTCTTTTTAGAAGTGAAAAATAAGTGATCTTGATTTAATCTTCACTAAAATAGTTCTGTAATTATTCATAATTAATTGTACTCAGGGTTCCAGAACACAAAGCCTAAAAGTGAAGAAACTCCTATGTTGCAGCAGGCAAAAAACAGACAAATAACAAAAAGACAAATTTTTAAGATGTTTTGCATTATAACTACCTACAAAACAAGTTTTTCTGAGGACAAACAGCAACAAAAACTTTATCTTCCCTGAATTTTCAAAACTTAACACTGAACCTATCATTTGGAAGGATTCAACAAATTTTGAGTTAGCCTGTTAAAAATAAATAACTACATTAAGTCCTTCATACTTCCCACTTCAATAGTTGACGTAAAACAATAGTATGTTGTTTATGCAAAAAAAAAAAAAAAGAAAAAGAAAGAAAGAAAAAGAAACAAAGGAATTGAACATTTCTGGTGAGGACTTACCAGTGAGCCCTGAGCACACTAAGCTACCCTTAGAAATTCGAATCATACATTTTCATTTCGTAAGACCCAGGTTCATTGACTTCTACCAGGCTATTGTCCTAAATGGTAGTATCCAAATGTTCATTATCCCTCAACAGTGCCCCAGGTTGTCAAGAAGCTAACACCTAATAATAATCTTAATAAAAATCATGTATTCTCCTTTTCAATTCATTTGAAGAGACAGTCGAATGAAATTTTAATTGTTTTGCTCGTTCTACCTCAACTAATATAAATAAGTGCTTTATTTCACTTTTATCTCTATTAAGGTTCAAATAGTAAAAAACAGTTATGTATACATTTCATAAAAACAGTGTATTTGCAGAGGAACTTCCATCTTTAAAGATAAGTTCTTTCTTGAAAATAATGCTAAAGTAATCTTCATCTTTGAATAAGCCAGAAGAAACATAAATCATTAAATTATGCCTCAAGCCATAAATTGGGCTTTAGGGAAAGAGAACTTTGAGTGTATCATTGTCTTGGAAGGTTTAACAGCCTCCTTATGTTTTCAGACCGATTTTGGAGCCTGCCATGGGAGATTATACATCCCAGATCATGCGCATTTTCACAAAGTGCATCATAAAATGTGGGTGATCAAAACAGCAGTCACCGAATTTATGATGCTAACATTCCCGAAGAAATAGAAGGTGTCTATCTTTTGGTTTTATATTCTCTCCATTTTGGAGTACTACTCAGAAGTCAAATGTAATTTAAGGTTAAATTATAAATTTATTCCAACTAATTATAATAAAATGGCATCAGAATCTGGAGAGATAACTTTTCTATTAAGTACATGTTCTTCCTTTGAAAAAGAATATATAAACCTGAAATATAATTTTTTAATTAATTTATTATTATATTCTAGTTGTCCCATTCTTTCCCTTGTGCTCCCCTTGGCCTGAAATATAATCTTAAATGTGCTTGTTGAATTTAGAATCTGTATTAGGGAAATATTTGTTTAGCATGACAGTTGAGTATGAACTGCAAAGTTAGACATGACTAGGTGAAAACTCTGTTACTCATTAGCTTTGCAACTTAAGTTAATTTTGCTTATTCATTAAATTGAGATAAAAGTATGTATCTTATCTGGCTGAGCTGAGAATTAATGAAATATTAGATAAAATATGCTTAGCATAGTATCTGTGATTTAAGAACTGAATATAATAGGGATTATAAATTATTGTCATTTGCCTGCTTTATCACACAAATAATGTTCAAGCTTCCATGTGCCCATGTGCCCAACACTGCTTTATTTAACACTGGGATTCTACCTGTGGAGGTTTTATGTTAGAATTCACCCCATGTTCAAATCTGATTGCCTCTACAGCTTCTTTCCAGTTTCCTTCTCAATAACATCTACTTCTAATTCACTCAGTCGTTTTCCAGACATGCTACTATAGCTGTTATGAGACTACAGCCAGATCTGACAGCCTTGCAAAACATCCTTAAAATGACTTTGTAACTCCATGTTGATCTATTACATGACAAATTTACACTTAATGCTCAGAAGGCAATTCATTGCTCTTCCTCAAACCTTGGGGAGAACCTCATTCCCTTATCAATAACATACCATATTCATAAGTATGTCAGCTTCTCACAGTTTTAGATAACACATTTATCATAACTCAGAGACCTTTCTTCTCTTAATTTTAAAGTAATAATTTGGCATCCCAAAGATTTTAAGTTAAACATAAATAGAGATAATAAGTGGGTCATTTTTATGTTTATAATTTGAGTGAATACCCAATTTTACTTGGAGAAATTAAATACAGGTGGAACAAATGCATTTTGCTTATTCAAATTCTTGAATAAAGTATGTCCTTAATAAAAAGTTAATAGTAAATCTAATATATATAAATGTTAACACACAGTTATTAAAATGATTCATTAAACTCTGGCTGGTGGCACTGTGGATAAGGCACCAGCCTGAGAACCCAAAGGTTACTGGTTTGATTCCCAGGCAGGGCACATAACCAGGTTGCGAGCCAGGTCTCCAGCCAGGTCTGTAGCTGGAGGCAGGTGAAAGGCAACCATATGTTGATGTCTCTTTCCCTCTCTGCCTCTTTCCCTTCTCCTCTCTCTAAAAAAATAATAAAATTAAAAAAAAAATGATTCATTAACTATTTCATTCAAATTTTAGGATATAACTTTGGAAGTTATCACCAAACTGTTAAATTTATAACTGTTTCCTCAAATATGCCAAATAATTGCTTATTCCACATATATATGTGTATATCTGTATTTATATATATTATATATATAAATTTATATAATTATATATAATATGTATATATATGATCTGTCCAGAAGGTATCCATCCATGTAATATGAAAAATAGAGACATTTATTGAAAAAGATACAAGATGTAAGAAACATTGTACATTGAACAAGGATATTTCAGTCTCCTTTAAAGTGGGCATCTTGGGAACTCACACAGTTCTCCTAATCACTATCAGCTGTCCCATCATAGTTTGCTGAAACTTATTGAGGTTCAGAAATTGCTTCCCTTTTAGTTTGGGGAAAAGCCAGAAGTTGTAGGGTGCCAAATCTGGGCTGTAGTGGGACTGAGTCACCTGGGTGATTTGATGTTTTGCCAAAAACTGCAGGAGATGTGATACATGAGTGGGTGCATTGTTGTGATAAAGCTGTCAGTCACCAGTTGCCCATAGCTGTGGCCTTCTGAATCATCTAAGTAGTTTCTGTGGAAGAATGTTCAAGCTTAGTGCAAAACCTAATGCAAAGTTGTTGCTCTACTCACTCATTTTGAATGTACACACAGTACATATTCTTGCTCGATGGTGTCTACCGCCCCCACTGACTAGTACAGTGAAGTCATCATTGTTCATGCATGCACATTCCAATCCACTCTCCTTGGCTGCCTGGTTACATAGATGTTGCACAAGCCATTCTCATTATATTAACAATGACTGGGCTTTATCTGAACAGACTCTCTCTCTCTTTTTGACAGGTTAGAGAGACACAGAAAAGTTAATATTTTACCTCTGTTAGGACAGTGTAAAGGCAGAATTCCTTCTTCCTTGGGATGTCTCAGTTTTTTGTTTTTTCTTTTTTCTTTTTTCTTAAGGCCTTTGGATGATTTGATGAATCCCATTCATATGATAGAGGGTAAAATACTCAAAGTCTACTGATTTAAATATAATCACATTTAAAAAATATGTCTTGTCTCCAGTCAGGTCTGTGCTTGGAGGCAGGTGAAACGCAACCATACATTGATGTTTCTCTCCCTCTCTGCCTCTCTCCCTTCCCTCTTTCTAAAAATAATGAAATAAAATCTTTAAAAAAAAATATGTCTTTGCTACAATTTCTAGACTGGTGTTTGCCCAAAACTGGGTACTATAGTCTAGCAAAGTTAACAGAAATTTATTGCACACACAAATACATATTGCCATACACACACACACACACACACACACATATGCCATATATATATACACACATACACACATACACAAACATATAGATATACATACATATACACACATACACAAACATATATATATAAAATACTAATCTGTTTCCTTGGTTATTACAGAATATAATAAAGTAACCCATGTCAAATCAGCATAAATATTATGTCCATGAATTCAAATGAATGGGACTTTTTGTTTATAAATTATACCTAATTTTAGTATAAAATTAAATAGCTCCAGTAAATACAAGTGTATAAAATGAAGTAGAGAAAAAAAGATCCCTTTTCTTTTGGTGAAAATAACAAAGACAAGAGAAATTCTTTCTCCAGATCACTGAGTAAACAACTGCGAGCCAAGGACATGGTGGGGGAGAAAACTGTTCCTAATCTTCTCACTAACCTGTGGAGATGATGGCTTCTTAAACACATGTCAGTCATTAGCCTGTAGGGCACAACATGTTGAGATCAGCTTGTTAAATTTGAATTTGGCCTCAGGTTGGTGCTTAAATGTTCAGTATTACTTTTTTGTGTTTATACTGGAGCCAGGAAATTATGTTGAAATATAAAAAGGAATGCAACTAAATACATTATAAAATATTTCTAAACTGTAATTAAATTGCAAAATAATATTTGTCTAGATAAGTACATATTCTTTGATTCATGTATTTACTTATTCAGTAACAAATTGTGAGCATTTGTTTTGTTCCCTGCTCTGGCCTAGATTCTGAAAAAACAATTAATTTGACAAGAAATTTTCCTGATCTTATTAAGCTTTTATTTCTGAAGAAGAGCAGAGAAGTTAAATATAAATAACAAAGAAAATAATCAATAATAAACACCAAACAAACTCAAATTAAATGAACTCCCTTTGCCTGGTTGGGTACTTTAGATACATGGGGTAGTCTGAGATCTTAATAATGAGGCAGCATATTGGTCATCCAAATAGAAGAGGGCAGAGCACCCCAGGCAAATGGTACAAGCAGTGCAAGTAGCCTGAAGCAGGACAGATTTTGGTAAAATCAAAGAGTTAGGCTGTGTAATGTAGCCTGACTGCAAAAGGGAGAGCAGTACTGAATGCATTTGAAGTGAAGGCAGGAGTCAGGGCCTGTGCTGCACCACAGTAGGAAATGCACATTGTATTGTAATGGCAAAAGAAAAGTTTGGAGAACTGCTTTATTTTAGTTATTATTTGTTTGTTTAACAGGAGATATAGTGTAATTGGTCAATCATCATTCTGGTCATTGTGAGGCAAGAAAAAAGGAAGACAGAGAGACAGGCAAGAAAAAAGGAAGATGGTAAGAGAGCTGGCAAAGTGGGCTGATCTTTTTGGCTTCTATATTTTCTCCCAGTATCAACATGGCTTCATTCTTTCTAGTGTTTGAATTTTTGAATTTTTATCCATGTGGACTTTATTTTTCTTTCAGGAACAAAATAGACATCTATCTTCTTCTTCTTCTTCTTCTTCTTTTTTTTGTTGTTGTAGATTGTGACATCAACGTAATTTTTAGTGTAATGGAAGGATGAACTTTAATATTTGTACTTTCACAGTCAAAGCAATTATTTAGTAATCTTTGAGGAAAAAATAATGTAAACAGTGCACGCAAGGATTCCTCTCCTGGATACCCTTTGCAGGACAATTCTTGCAAAGGTTTATACAAGGATGGTGTATGTGGCAATAGAGAGTTGGAAGCAAGCTGTGTATCCTTCTCTAGAATAATGGATAAATAAGATGTAGTAAGTCACACTGTGAAGTGCCAGACAGCAATAAGAAGCTATAAACCAGATATGTGAAATGGATTGGTTCCTAAACAAGACTGGATGAGAAAACTAAGACAGAGTTGGGATTTACAAAACCCTAAATGGAATTAAAACACCCAGAAACCACACCATGTTTTACAAGGATGTATCTATGCTCAGGAACATATATCAAAAGCATTATGAATGGTTTCTATGAGAAGAAAACAATGGGGTGGAAACGAGAAAATAAGAAAGTAAAACATGAAACAGGTCTTGTACTGAGAGATGATGGTGATTTGTTAACAGGAGAAATGTAAGATGTAGTCCTATATCAGACAGGACAAATGTGGAAACACATGCCCCAAACCTAATGAACTATGGTCAATATTATAGCTCAACATTGTGCACTGGAGCTTTAATGAAAAAATGTGAAAGAAATATAATAAGAAAGGGCATTTCAATCAATATTACCATAAAATTTAAATATATCTTTTAAAAGTTAAATTGTGACTTGGAATAGTTAACATATGTGTGGTCCTGGTCTCCCCATTTAACCTTAGGCTAGTTCTGTTTTAACCTGGATTTTGTTGTTTTCTAGTTGTCATAAGCTTTTCTTTTCTTTGTTCTTACCACAGGCACAACCTTTGTGTAAGTTTTTCTTGTCTCTCTTTAGATTATTGCAGTGATTTTCCTCATTGCCCTTATAGGAGCTGCTCTAGTCAGTTATAATATTGTAGTATCTTTTCAAAACTGCAGATGTGATTATAAGTCTTTTAATTGCATTTTTTGATGTTTATACATTGCGTTGAGAGTAAAATCCAAACTCAGTTTGGTTAGTACACGGCCTTTGTTCTTTATCTGATCTTTATTACCATCCCTTCTGCATAACTCATCATTTACTTCCCTGGCCCTCTCTTCTCCAGCCATTCCAACTCTCTTATAGTCTTGTTATTAAACTGAAGAATGCCAGTATTTACCCTTATGACCCTTCACTGACTTTAGCCAAAAATTTTAAAAACTCAGTATTTTAGAAGAAATGTATAATCCTAAACAAGTTATTTAGCAGCAGCTACTCCATCCATTCATGTCAAACATTATATCTGTGAAATTGTGTATTTTACCACTGCTCATAACTGTTTGCTCATTTGTTCCTCATATCACTGAGAACTCCATCAAAGCATGGTATGCATCTGATTTTTTTTGTTGCAGCCACAGGTCCTAGTATGATGCATGATATATAAAATATAATTCAGTAAATATTTATTCAATAAAGGATGTTCATAAATATTTCCATTAAAATGAGATAATTTTTCAAAGTGAAAGAGAAAATGACATAAAACATAAAATGTAACTTAGGAAAATTTTTAAAGTACATTAATTTATAATTTTAATTTCATAAGAGCAAATAAGCATCTATAAAACCATACCAACCCACCTTCAAAACAATAACAAGAAAAATATAAATCTGATGTCTAATAAGTATGAAAGTATGTAAGTTATCTTTACAGGCCTAAATTAGTGCCATTGTTAATATTATCTAAAAGGTAAGAAAATTGTAGAAACATTACTGAAGTAAGAAGTAAGTTTAATCTATGAATTGCTTATAAGACATGATTTCTCAAAGGCAAGCACTCTGGCTGATTTTGTTTTAACTACTTGACTATTTTGAAGTACTACATATTATATTGTCACAGCTTAAGAAATAACTTATAAGAAATAATGTTCAAAACATGATCAAGAACATCCCTTAGTGCTCTTATGATGAAACAATTCATGCTTAATGTTTTCTGTGGGGGATTTTTGAAAATGATCAAATGCTGAAATTAACTAGCAAAAACTACTGATGCAAAGATCATAGAATTTCAAGGAGGAAATGAATATTAAGGAGTGAAAGAATAACATATTTCAGTAAACATTTTTAGTAAAATAACATCTGCAACTTGGCAACACTTTAGCACTCCAGGTAATAGGACCCAGTACCGTGCAGTGAAGTTCACAAAGCAGTGCACACCACAACAGTTGGGGGAACCAATCAGGGGAAGATAGGAAACAAGCATTATGTGACTTAATCTTGGATAGGTGGAATACAAAATGATAGATGATGTATCAGTTCTTTTTGGAAAAAATTGGATAATTTCTATCTCCTGTCAGTTTATAATTTAAAAAGAAGTCATATGTTACAGATTAAACAAAATTTTAATTTATACTTGATTTTATTCATCAAAAGATGTTGAAACTATTTATTACTACAAATACACTCTTAAATATACGTGGCTTTTTTTTTTAATTCTATTTTATTTTTAAAAATATTTTATTTAATTATTTTTAGAAAGAAGGGAAGGGAGAGAGGCAGAGAGGGAGAGAGACATCAATGTATGGTTGCTTTTCACCTGTCTCCAGCCACAGACCTGACTGGAGACCTGTTTTGCAACCTCGTTATGTGCCCTGGCTGGGGAATTGAACCTGCGACCTTTGGGTTTGCAGGCCGGAACCTTATCCACTGTGCTACCAGACAGGGCCAATATTACATGGCTTTTTGTTTATAACAGATCATACTTGCTCATGTAAGCAATAAAAGAACTTTAAAATTTTAATGTAAATCACCTATGTATACACACAACATAAATATTGCTTTTGGGCTTCAGTGTTTAGGAAGGCCAACATTTTCTTTATGTGTAAATAAGTATGTACTTGCACCTTTGTCAGACAATGGCTATTATCTAGATAAACTATTTAGTACATGAAGAGTCCTTCCCTCAGATGATGATTTATGCACCATCCTCCCCTGCTAACATGCACATTTTACACTACTGCATCTGTGTTAGAGGCTCATTTGATGGACAAAGCTTTGTCACACTTAGTAAACTGTATGTGATATATGTTACTTATTATCTTGTTCATCAATTATAGTTTTATTTTTGTAATGGAACATACTGGCTTTATTTGCAGGTTCTTAAAATGTGTTCTTTTGCCTTATAAACTGGGGTGAGGGATATGATTTATAAGGCATCAGGGGTACTGATGGGTTTTGACTAAGACAGATGAAATGAAATAGTCATTTCATGTCTTCATTGATGCATGCTTTTTTCTTGGTTCCCTTACTTGATTTTATTACTTGACAAGCCAATCTCTTCCACCATCTAGATGAGTCATTCTTAAATTCTAAATCTCTGAAACTGAATCATCTGGTAAGAACTCAAAAATGAAAAAAATATTATCACTTCTATTTTTCAACTGGATGGAAAAGAATTCTTATGTCAAACCAAACTTAAATTTATTGCTATACTATTTTCTCTGTGGGCTTGCAAACGTTTACCTATTTTGTTTACAATGAGACTCACAAAATTAGCAAATCTTATTGACAGATGATCAATGTCAGATTTATTGAGGAACTACCTAAGCAAACAGAATTATCAGAGCAGAATCAGTCACTGATGATCATGTACATGTTATAAATCATGTTTATGGTAAAAACTTACTTTAAAAGTTCCCTTGGTATGAAAATACACTTAACATAAATTTGGCATTAGCCTTGAACAATACTTTTAAAAATATTTAAAATGCATGATAAAGTCACTATACATAATGACAAAGTTGGAACATTGATTTTTATGTACCATTTTAATTATTAACAAGAGCCAATCAAAATGATTTTAAAAGTAAGAGGTTACTCTTTGCATAACCTGTCTTGTACCCTTACAATCAATGCTTTGAATTATTTTATCAAAAGATATGGGTGTTTAGTGGCTGTTTTATAATTCTTAAAGTTAGATGTATAGTCATATATACACGGACAACATGACAAACTAATGTTACTTATGAATGTTAATGCAAAAACACTAAATAAAATCTTTTAGAATAGTAATTTTCAGCATATTAAAAAAATTATGAAAAAATTCAGGGTTTAGTCCCAGATTCTGAGGATGAGTCAATATTAAGAAAGGTAAAGATATTATTTTCCTTACTAAATAGAGCTAACACAAGAATTGTATGATTATCTTCACAGATGCTTAAGAGACATTTTACAAAATTATAAACCTGTTCTACATAGAAATCATTCAATGATACAGAAAAAACTGAGAACTTTAAAGTCATTTTTATTCACAGTTAATGTTTCCAAGTTATTCATTTTCATTTTATCTTTACATCTTGCGGATTTTCATTTTAATAAACATCAGTCTTTAATATCCCACATTAAAAAAGCTTTTGAGGGATCCTTTTTTAATTTTCTTTTTCCGGAGTAAAACTGTCATGAGACCACAAAAGTAAGGAAACCACTGTAGTTTATCACTAGCTATGACTGGTCCATTTCTTGCTCTGACCTCACAAGGGGCCACTGTGATGGGTCACAAGACCTATTGGTGGTAGTGGGGGGGGGGGGATGGTGTATCTTTGTTGGGGAGGGGTCTTTGTCAGTGAGAGATGAGGAAGCTGATTGCAGCAACCTGTTGGTTTTGGGCAACTTCACTTGATTTCTGGGTTTTTGTTTGTTTATTTTTTTATTTGACTTTTAAATTTTGTTTCTTTTTCCTTTTCTTTTTAAAATTTTCTATTTTTTATTTTTTATTTGATTTTCTTAATTTCTTTTGACCATTTTTTTTTAATTTTTATTTTTGGTTTAATTTTATTTTATTATTTTGCCTCTTTTGAAGTCATCATGTCTGATGACTTGGCAGCCCTCTCTGCCAAGGAGCCAGGGTGACATCTATTGCTGTAACCTACTGAGACCCCTCGGCAGGGGGTCCTTTCCAAGGGTGCTGGTCACAGGACACCAAGGTAGCGGTGAAAATCATCAATGAGCAGAGCTCTCCTTATGGCATTCATAACTTTGAGTGTCTCAAGTGCTTAAATCATTCCGACATTACAAAATTATTTCAAGCGATGGTCACCGAACACCAGTACATCCTGTTAATGGAGCACGTGGTGGGAGGCAGCTTACTGAGGCCACGGATGCAGGACCGTGCAGGAAGCCCACCCCCTGTTCAGGCGGATTGTCTCAGCCTGCGGTCCCTGCTGGCAGCAAGGCGTCGCCTCCAGGGGCCTGAAGCCCAAGAACATCTTGCTGGACAGTGAGTACAATATCAAACTGGCTGACTTCGGTTAAGGTACCAAATATTCAGGTGGGTATTTGTGCACGTTCTGTGGGACACCTGCCTACATGGCCCCAGAGATCCTGCAGGGGCAGTGGTTCTATGGCCCAAAGGTGAATGTCTAGAGCTTCGGGGTCATTCTGTAGCAGACTGTGACCTGGCGGCCGCCCTTTGGCAGGGGCAACTTCACCAAAGTGAAACGCAGGATATTGAAAGGCCACTTCCAGGTACTATGCTTTGTCTCCAAAAGGTGCAAAAATCTTCTCAAAAAGATTCTCAGTCTTGATCCCAGCAAGAGATCCATGCTGGAAGACATCGCACAGGATCCCTGGGTGAGGACTGGCCAGGAAAGGGACCTAGAGCTGTCCTGGGAGACACCCAGGGGAGACTTCGACCCCTGGGCTATGCAAAAGATGCAAATCATAATCTGTTCCAAGAAGGAGATAAGGGAATCTCCTTTCAAAAGAAGTATGATGAAATTATGGGCACTTACTTGATACTAGCTAGCATGAGGACCAAGTGAAAATATAAAACAACTAGGGTAAGGCCCTGCCACTCCCCTAGGTAAAACCACACACTTTCCACACCGCTGTTTCAGTGTGTGAGTATCCCTGGCCCCAGCCGCAGGGAAGCCAGCCACCACCGTGAAAGCCAAAGTGGCTGTCGCCCACCCCAGCATGGAAGCCAGGGCAGCCAGGGCAGCCAGTGTCCCCTGAAACCAGGTTCACCCATTCCATACCCATCCCACCCTTCAGGATCGTCCCCCTCACCCCAGGTGACAAGTATAAATTCGGGGGCTTCTTCACCACCTCCAGCAACAGCAGCAGCACCAATTCCTCTTGATGGCAGAAACCAAGGTTGTTCCTCTGGCCACAGGCAGGTCCTGAGATTATTGTTTATTTACTGAGCCATCAGCCAGGACTCTGAGATTATTCTTATAAATCTTTTGCTGTAGGCTGTCTACCCCCAAGAAGCATCCAATGTAAGATTAGGTACAATGTAAGATTGTAACATTGGGACAAGAGTACACCCAATGTAAATTGTAAAATGGTGGAGGATCTACATAGGGCCACCTTAAGATATTGCTAGGGAGATCAAGCCACACTCCCTACACAGGGATGTCAAACTTGAAGGGGCCTGGAGCTCCTATATATTCTGGCTACATTTTGAACTTTTGAGCTAGTATTTTTTAATGCATTTGTGATACTAACATAATCCATGCCTAATTTACCAATTCAACTTGGTCTCTGCAAAGTAAAGAATACACTATTCATTAGAACTTAATTTTCTAAAACAAAAACTATAGAATATCCTATATTCTAAGCATTCTGGGAGATTATTTCCCTCTTTTGAACACTTTATATTCTCAAATTATGTTTTTATTGTAAGAAGGACATATTAAAATAAATTACAACCCTGGCTGGTGGCACAGTGGATAAGGCACCAGCCTGTGAACCCAAAGGTTGCTGGTTCGATTCCCAGCCAGGGCACATAACCAGGTTACAAAGCCAGGTCTCCAGCCAGGTCCTTAGCTGGAGGCAGGTGAAAGGTAACCATACACTGATGTTTCTCTTCCTCTCTGCCTTTCTCCCTACCCCTCTCTCTGGAAATAATAGATAAAATCTTTAAAAAAATTAACTTATAATTTTATGATGTGCAAGGTTCATATATTTAAACTGTAAGATAACTTATACTGTATGCATATCTATTTTCTAAAACATTGAAAATTTAGAAAAACTATTCACTTTTCACATGCTCTATTTTTATTTATTTAATTTATCTAAAATGAAGTGGTTTGCAGTAATGACAATCAAGACTACTGTTAAAATACACTATATAGAAATCAGGTCAAAATTGACCAAATTTAATTAAGAATTTTCTAATTTTCTCATGGCATTTATGTACTAATTATAAGACAGTTAAATGTACTTTAGTATCAGTTTGCCTTCTAAGCCAAATATGATCATAGATAAAGATATTCAGATTTCTTTACAAGTAGCATGGCATATTAAAATCTGTCTCTGAGAATTTACATGCAAGTGTTTGATGAGAGTAGGGATGTTGGCCAGGAAACCAAGGTCAGAAGTTCTGAATAATACAATAGATCTTTATCTATACTGAATATTCAATATTCAGTAGTTCAGGGAGAATGAACCCTTGTTTTATAGAATTGCTGAGCTGGAAGGATACCTATTAGGCCACCTTCTTAAAATTTTCTGCCAAAATAGAATAAATCATTTCCTTCCAGTATACTTGCTGTGCATTGGAAAGTAGATGCCTTATGAGACTAATCCCAGTAGAAATGTAGGATTTTATGCATGTTTAGAATAAATATTTTAGACTACATCTAAAAGTAAAATGCCACATTGTTACTTAACTTACCAGTTTTAAATATTTTTATAAATTCAGAGTTATGTCTGTGTTTGTTTTAATATTTGTATGTAGATCATAGTCTAGCTAAAGTGACACTTTATAATTAAATGATTATGTTTATATAGTTCCGTGCTTGACTATGGAGTAAAGGTAGTTTTCCATAAAAATCATTTGAAAATCAATTTGCTGAAAGACCCTTATCATCTGTGCAGATATGTCCTTATAAAATAACCATTGTAAAAATAAACAATCACTTTTAAATATAGCCATTCATATATCGTGTATATATGTAGGGTGGCAAATCATGAAGGATAATTATTGGTAATTCAATTTTTTTTTAAGATTTTATTTATTTTCAGAGAGAGGGGAAGGAAGAGAGGCAGAGAGGAAGAGAGACATCAATGTATGGTTGCTTTTCACCTGCCTCCAGCCACAGACCTGACTGGAGACCTAGTTTGCAACCTGGTTATGTGCCCTGGCTGGGGAATCGAACCTGCGACCTTTGGGTTCTCAGGCCGGCACCTTATCCACTGTGCTACCAGCCAGGGCTGATAATTCAATTTTTTTATAAATATAGTTTTAGATTTCATTTATTTACTTTTAGAGAGAAGGGAAAGGAGGGAGCAGGAAAGGGAGAGAAATAATCAATGTGTGGTTGCCCCTCCAGCATCCCCAACTGAGGACCTAGCCCACAACTAGGCATGTCCTGACTAGGGATCGAACAGAGACTTCTTAGTTCATAGGCTACTGGTGCTCAATCCACCAAAACACATCATCCAGGGATCCTTCATTTCTTAATAAGTGCAAATTGAGTATGGCTATTACCCAATCTTCTCCCTTTCTCCCTCACTTCTTTTTCATCCATTATGCAAATCACTTTTTTCTTTTAAACATTTTATTGTTTATGCTATTACAGTTGTCCCAATTTTTCTCCTTTGCCCTCCTTAACCTAGCCAACCCCTCATTCCCACAGTCAATGCCCACACAGTCCATGGGTCATGCATAAATGTTCGCTGACTAATCCCTTCACCTTCTTCCAACCAATCCCCACCTTCCCCCTCCCTCTCTTATAACTGTTAACCTATTCCATATTTCTATGCCTCCGATTCTATTTTACTCACTAGTTTATTTTGTTCATCGATTCCACATATAAGTGATATCATATGGTATTTGTCTTTCATTGATTGGCATATTTCATTTAGCACAGAAGTCTTCAGCTCTATCCATGCTGTTGTAAAAAGGTAAGAACCCCTTCCCTTTTACTGCTACATAGTGTTCCATTGTGGTATACCATAGTTTTGTTTTCTTTCTTTCTTTTTTTTTTTAAGTTCACTTAGTCTGTTGTCAAAGCTTGACTATTATAAATGACACTGATGTGAACATAGGGCTGCATTTATTATTTTGAATTGGTGTTTCAAGATTCTTAGGATATATCCCAAGGGTGGAACCATTGGGTCAAAAGGCAGTTTCTTTTTAAATTTTTTGAGTAAACTCTATATTGTTTTCCATAGTGACTTCACCAGTCTGCATTCCCATAAACAGTGCACTAGGGTTTCCTTTTCGCCACATCTTCCAGGACTTATCTTTTATTGATGTATTATTGATACCCATTTTGGAATATGTGAGGTTCATATCTCAATGTGGATTTAATTTGTATCTCTAATGTTTAGTGATGCTGAACATTTTTTCATATGTCTATGGGCCCTCTGTATGGCCTTCTTGGAGAATTATCTATTCAGGTCCTTCTCCCATTTTTTAATTGGATTGTTTGTGTTCCAGGTATTGAGTCATATGAGTTATTTATATTTTGGAGACTAAACCTTTGTCCAGTGTGTCATTGGCAAATATGTTCTCCCATACAGTGGGTGTCTTTTTCATATAATGATGGTTTCTTTGGCTGTGCAGAAACTTCTTAATTTGATGTAGCTCCACTTGTTTATTTTTTCCTTTGATTCCCTTACCCTAAAAGACATATCTGCAAAAATATTGCTGGTGAGATATCTGAAATTTTACTGCCATTGTTTTCCTGTAGGATTTTTAAGGTATCATAACATATATTTCAGTCGTATCCCTTTTGAGTTTACTTTGGTGTGTAGTGTAACTTAGTGGTCTAGTTTTATTTATTTTTTCAAGTATTACTCCTGTTCTCCAACACCATTTATTGAAGAGAGCGCCTTTTCTCCATTTTATGCTCTTACCTTTGTGAAATATCAATTGACCATAAAAGTATGGGTTTATTTTTGGGCTCTCTGTTCTGCTTAATTGATCTATATGTCTCTTCTTATTCTAATACTTGACTGTCTTGATTACAGTGACGTTACCGAGTAGTCTTATGCCAGATATTGTGATCCCTCCGACTTTGTTGTTCTTTCTTAAGATTACTGAGGATATTTGGGATCATTTTTGCAATATTTGTTCTAGAATTTCACAAATTCTAATGGAATTTGTGAAACATTCCATTGCTCTTTTGACAGGAATTGCATTGACTCCATAGATTGCTTTGGGTAGTATAGACATTTTAATAATGATATTTCTAATCCATGAGTACAGCATATATTTCCACTTATTTGTATCTTCCTCAATTCCTTTTTTCAGTGTCCTATAGTTTTCTGAGTACAGATTTTTTACACCCTCGGTTAAGTGTGTGTATTGCAATGATAAGTGAAATTGTTTCCTTAGTTTCTTTCTGGTAATTCATTTTTTGGTGTACAAAAATGCCATGGATTTCTCAGTATTGAATTTGTATCCTGCTACTTTGCCAAATTCATTTATTAGGCCTACTAGGTTTTGGGTGGAGCCTATAGGGTTTTCAAAGTAGAATATGAATAATGAGAATTATGGCAACTTCCTTTATAATTTGGATGCCTTTTATTTATTTTACTTATCCGATTGCTGTGGCTAGGGTTTCCAGTACTATGCTGATTAAGAGTGGTGAAAGAGGGCATCTTTGTCTTCTGATCTTAAAGGAAATGTTTTTAGTTTTTGCCTATAGAGTATGATGTTAGTTATAGGACTTTCATATATGGGCTTTATTATGTTGAGGTATGATCCCTTTACTCACATGTTGCCAAGTGTTATTTATCAAAAATGGGTGCTGGATTTTATCAAATGATTATACTGCATCTATTGGTATGATCATATAATTTTTATCTTTCATTTTGTTTATGTGATATATCACATTTATTGATTTGCAAATATTGTACCTATCTTGCATCCCCAGGGTAGATCCTACTTGAGCATGGTGTACGATCTTTTTAAAGTGCTGCTGGATCCAGTTTGCTAATATTTTATTGAGGATTTTAGCATCTATGTTCATTACAAATAATGGCCTATAGTTTTCTTTCTTTGTCGTTAGGATAATATTAGCCTCATAAAAAGTTTGGAAGTCTTCCCTGTTCTTGAATTTTCTGGAATAATTTGAGAAAAATATAGGTGTTATCTGAATGATTGGAAAAGTTCACCTGTGAAGTCATCTGGGACTGGATAGAGTAATCGTGATTGTAGATACTTGGTTTTTTTTGGTTTTTGTTTTTTTTTTTAATTTTATTGTTGTTGTATTACATTCATCCCCTTTTTGCTCCCCTCTGTCCCCCTCCCCACCCACCCATTCCCCCCAAAATCAATCCCACCTGTTGTCCATGTCCATGGTTCCTTTATACTAGGTTCTTGTCTAAGCTGCTCCCCTTCTTTGCCTCTGCCTCCCCCCTCCCCCCAACCCCGTTCCCCCTGACCACTGAAGGCCTATTCCTTGTATTCATATACT